>JANAVB010031219.1:3795930-3885930 GCA_029216955.1 Iris pallida
CCCCCCCCCCCCCCCCCCCCCCCCCCCCAACCACCCCCACCCCCCCCCCCCACCCCCCCCCCCCCCCCCCCCCCCACCCCCCCCCCCCCCCCCCCCCCCCCCCCCCCCCCCCCCCCCCCCCCCCCCCCCCCCCCCCCCCCCCCCCGGGGCCACCCACCCCACCCACCCACACACACACACGCACACACACACAATATTAGGTTGCTTGTAATTCTCGTGTGATCTTAGTCTGTTATCTTAGCGTACTACTCTCTTATTTGTAATATATTGTTTTCTTTCAGCATCCTGATCTGCATTTGCATAACATGACTTTTTAGTAATTGGTCATATATTGTAGCCCTTGAGTTTTCCTTAAAATGGTAACTATTGTTTCTTCACTGTTCGTGTCCATTTTCTACATTTGGAACAATGTCAATTAACCGTATCTGCAACCTTTTGGCCTCTTTCTTTAGGTTAAAGTGATATTTGTGATTCTCAAGGTTTTTTGCTAATTAAAATTACGAAATACTCTTGCCAGCTTGCAAAGGAACTTGTTTCCTGCCCAAACATTTCTCTCATCATCATCATAATGGTGTCGGCTATGGAGCATAAGAAACGTCCATACAAGATTTGACATAATTTTTATGACCTCCTGTTGACCTACCGTCAACCCTCTATGTTGGTGCCAAATTCCAAGCCAAGGCAGCTATGAGCATGAGAGGGCCATGCCATAAAACTTAGATGTCCACTTGGCAGTTAGCTAAACCTACCTTTTGGATTGCAGTTTAAGCTTATACAGTCAAGGAGCACCCTCTAGGTTCCCTTAGATTATATAGAGTCTAAATGAATAGGTAAGATGATATAATTTGCTATAGTGAATTGCGTTCATCTCTATGACACATTATGCCAAAGAGTGAAGGAATGCAATCCAATACCCCAACATTTCTTTCTTAATTAATATATTAGAGATAACCCTGATCTACTTTCCCTTCGACAGAGGGACGGTATTTTACTATAAAAAGGTTCTCTTTTAACATTTGATTTCTCGAGCTATTTTGCACTGGTTCTACTAGTTTTCCGACTGTTACCACATGATCATGCAACTAGAAAGTTATCTTACTGTTAAAACCAAATGCAAATCTTTATATTCATAATAAGAAATTGACACAAATAAGACCTGCAAGCCAAGTTTAGGTTCTGTGTTAATATAGACGCAACAGCCTTTGTTGGTCCCACTGTCAAGTCAGTTTTAAAAGTCTTTCTA
Organism: Iris pallida; assembly: GCA_029216955.1. NCBI lineage: Eukaryota > Viridiplantae > Streptophyta > Magnoliopsida > Asparagales > Iridaceae > Iris > Iris pallida. The sequence continues at coordinate 3,797,174 of JANAVB010031219.1, forward strand.
CTTTATTTGTGAAGTTTGATTCAGGTACGAATTTTATCATCCAAGACTACACGCTTGTCCTCAAAATCCTCCTTTATGGTCAAAAGATTTAACAGTAATGTTTCTTAGACCTTCCTAGATCTATAGTTCATGTGGGCTTTCAAGTCCCTAATTTAAACTCAGGTGGTTGTGTCCTGGAAGTAAATTCAATACATCGACCATATTTGTGTTGTTGTTGAGGCATTTATTTAGCTGTTTATGTTGGAAGAGTGGATGTTTTTCTTTTTTACATCTTTTGACATGGTATGCATCATATGCAGCTTGAAGAGAGCATCCGTGGGATTGCATTTTCTGCAGGATGGACTAAACCGGTGGACGACTGGTTGATTTCTTCTTCCATGGATAGTGGTAGCTGCGGTGCTGCAGCTAGTGAAAAGCATGGATCTTCTGGAAGACCTAAGAGACAGTCTCTAACTTTTGAATTTAAATATAGTTCTTGTGATATATCCAAGTCTCTGAAATGGTGGCGAGGAGGGAAGTTCTCGAAGATTGTGTTCCAGAAAGGGGCACTTCATAGTTCATTGGTCAAGAAAGCAGGTCGGCAAGGTAAACTATTCTTCCTCATGAATTCCTCACCTGTCCATATGCTGCATTTAGAAAGACATACCAAAGTTTTATTTGGTCAGGTGGTTTGAAAAGGTTATCTAGTATTCATTATCCTGAAGTCTTTGAACTTCCTAGAAGATCTCAACGGATTGCATGGAGAGCTTCTGTAGACATGTGTAAGAATGTGTGTCAGCTTGCTCTTCAGGTAAGTTATATCCCATCTTTTGCAAGGAAAGTAGTCCTTTCTGTGTCTATTTCATGAGTCTTTTTCCTCTCGACTTTCCTATCAGGTTAGATATCTAGATGCCCATTTGAGATGGAGGGATGTTGTTCGTCCAGAGGAAAATCCTACTGATGGTAATGGGTCCTCTGTCCATGCGATTACTTTCAGAGATGCCGTCATTTGCGACAAAAGGATTGCTGATAACAAGATAAGCTATGCACTTACTTTTGCCATTCAAACAAGCCTCCCTTTATCCGTGACAAAGAATATTTTGAAAACAGAAAAAACCAAGGATATGAAAAACAAGTTTTGGTTTTCCGAAAATCATGTTCCCTTATACTTGATAAAGGAGTATGAAGTAAAAGTTGGTGCAAAGTCTTGGCTGGGAATGTTGAGGTCGAGTAATTTACCAAGATTAAAGAAAAAGAAGCTAAAATGCTTAGAAGATATTTTGGCATATCTCTCAAAGAGAAGGTACAATACTTCCACAGTATCTGTTGCATATTTGCAGTATATTCTTAAGGTAAATTGCTAACTTGCTGTTTCATGTTCGCCCTTTGCAATGTACTTCAGAGGAACTGTCAGATGCCATACTTGTCGGGGTACGGAAATGCTGTGCACTCTAACCTTTGTTTTTTCCTTTTACCTTTCAAAATCTGCTAAGGTCTAGGGGCTGACATTAATTCTTTTTCTTTTTATCCCTGCTACCCCCGTAGGTTATTATCAGAAGGATCTAACTGTAGCTTCACCTGCTCTCAATGGTGATCTGGAATTGTTCACATGCGTTAAATGTTATCGTGTGAGATTTACTTCACTAATAGGAAGCAATAAACATATTTGCTTCACTAATAGGAGGTAATAAACATACTTTAAACACGAAGGTACGTTCACAAGGGTAGAGTCATCAGCAGGCTTTACACGGTAGACAAGTTGGTGAAATGGGGTTCAGTCAGAGAATGTTTTCTGCTTCTGCTTCATCTTTGATGTAAAGCTAAACACGGTGGACAAACTGTTGCATATGGTCATTACAGAAGTGGAAACACTACGAGTCTTGAAAGGATTTCAGGAAAACTCATGTTATACTTGAGCTGAAGGAGGGCATTAGTCCTTCATGTTTGTTTCTCTGCAACAACATTACAATCCAGATCTGATACATGTCTTCTGTGAATAGTGCTATCGTAAGTATGGATGTGAGAGTTCTGAATCTATATAGGAATATTGGAAATTTTATTTCTAACTGATGCCTATTCCTCGATTTATCTGTTGCAGATTGGTCGCTACAAACATATTTTCTTCACTAATAGGAAGCAATAAAAATATTTGCTTCACTAATAGGTAGTAATATACTTTAAGCACAAAGGTACTTTCCTAAGGGTAGAATCAGCAACAGGCTTTACGACTCTGAGCAGTATAACCAACTTGGTAAATAGAAGTTCAGTCAGAGAATGTTTTCTGCTTCTGGTTCTTACTTCTAAGTCTGAATGTAAAGCTAAACACGGTGTAGGAAGTGTTGCATATGGTCTTTACAGATATGGAAACACTACGAGTCTTGAAAGGATTTCAGGAAAAATAATGTTATACTTAAAGGAAGGAAGGCATTAGTCCTTCAAGGTCGTTTTCCTCTGCAAGAAGCGTTAACATACAGATATGATGTATGTCTTCTGTGAATTGTGCTACAGTAAGTATGGATGTGAGATTTCTGAATCTATATAGAAATATTGGAAATTTTATTTATTAACTGATGCCTATTCCTCCCATTATCTGTTGCAGACTGGTAGCGTAAAGGTGCTTAGGAACTCGAGGAATACCATATCTTGTTTTCTAAGCTTCAAGTATTGCAAGTAACTAAGAGTTATTATGTTGATGACTTCCAAGCAACTAAGAGTTCCAGTCTGTTATTGAGTGGGTACTCTGATAATAGTGGAATAGATCCTAATGAAGCGTCAATGACTGGTGAGTGATGAGTGAGGTAAACCCATCTTGCAACACAGAACTTGCTAGAATTTGATCGTCCTACTTCTCCATGTAAGCCCTTATTTCATATATATTCACAACCTAATCTCTATTGCTACTTAAATCTCACACACAAATGTTATATCAGGAGATGTCATTTATTATCGGGTGTACATGTGGATTTTAGTTTCTCATTTTGTCCATTGTATTAGTGTGTCTGATGTTAATCTCTTTAAGTTGTAAAGAATGCTTGCTGTTAAGTGGTTTTTTTAGTTATGAGTAGATCAGGTGGGGTTTTTATACTTTCACTGGCTATAGGAAAAAAGTCATTAGGAATTATGAAATTCTGTTATAAGGGAGCAAAGGATGTTTTGCTTGTATTACTGATTCTTATAGTCGACATTAACATATTCTATATCTGTATTGAACAGTGGATGAGTATCAGTTTGAGCAGCTTTCTGATCAGAGACGCTATGTTGTGTTTTGGCACCTTAGATAAAATCAGAAATGTTGATTGTATTAAACTATAAGAAATGGAAGGTTAAAGCTTAAACTTAATTCCATTAGTTAATCATATTTTTATGTTGGATTCTGTGAAGCAAACATGCATGATTTGTGAAATAATAACATGATAACTTCAATTTAATAGGTAAGTAGTCATGAATTTTTTTTAAGCAATGAACGGAAAACCAAATCAAGTTGGCTAGTTTCTTCTCAATTTAGTAAATTCTGGCAGTTTGTACCAATTTGGAAAATTTTCTATAAGTTTTGGCCAATTTGGGACGAGTTTTTGACAGTCTGGCAACTTATTAGACAATTTCTGCCACTTTTGACTAACTGTAGGCAGTAGCAGACTTGAATCTGATAATATTATCCCAATGCCGAAGGTATTGGTCAATGCAATCAGGTTTCTCCCTGAAATGGCACGTAAATGCTCATAAGTATCCGGCAATGATGTTTTAAAGCTAGCTTTAGATAAAAAGGATTGGTGAGAGATTTTCAGTATTTTTCTTCAATATCTTTTCTCTTTGAATTTAGATAGAGGCTCTTCAGCTCTCAGCCTAGTTGTTGATCTATACTTTCTTTTCATTTTGCACTCTTCAAGGGATCTTGAAAATGGCGAGAATCTGACAGCTGCATTATACTGGAACAGTACCAAACTTCTCTTGGAAATGCCATATTGAGAGCTACACCAGAGTCAATAGTGTGAGAAGGTGATCCAATTAAGGTAATGCATCCAAGCTCCAACTGCATTTAACTGTATATAATGTTAGATTAAACTGTTTTTATTACACACTTGATTTATTGCTGGTTAATGATTTAATCAGATGTCCAATTCATTGCAATTAGATGAACACTCGGAATTTTCAATCCCTGGGGAACATGTGGACAATAGAAGTACAAGTACAGTGGCTACTGCCTAAATGGCTAAATGCAAGTTTACCTGCCTTTACTTATTATTCATAGATGAAAATAGGGAGTGTGGGCTTCCGTTATCGGCAAAAGAGAAAGTTCAAACAAAATAAATAAGCAACACGTTTTTAATAAATAAGTGACGATAAATGAGAGGTTTATTGTGAAACAACACAATATCAAATAGTTGGTATATTCCAATCAGCTTTTCTGTTAATTAGCATGTAATTTATTGTGATATCTCAATTCTAATATACGGATTGTCTGTTCAAACTCTTCTGCATGTAATTGAAATTGTATCAGTAAATATTTGTTTGTGCTGAAGTCATAAGCTGCTTCATACAATACTGGTTGTTGGGGCTGTTGGACGCTGATTTTGAATCTTTAGAGGATTATTTTGTGGCGATGATCTTGTTCTCTTGATTGAATTGATTTAAGCGAAATGGATTCATGCCATGATTTTAGTGCTATCTGTAACTTTTGTTTACAGAAACCTTTTTTTGTCTATTCCATGAGTCGTTTCCCTCTCAACTTCCTATCAGGTTGGATATCTGGATGCTCGTTTGAGATGGAGGGATCTTCTTCTTCAAGAGGCAAGTCCTCCTGATGGCAATGGGTCAGACGTTGATGCGACTACTTTGAGAAATGTCGCCATTCGCGACAAAAGGATTGCTGGAAACAAGATATGCTGTGTACTTAGTTTTGCTGGACGAAGAATATATTGAAACAGAAAAAACCCAGGATATGAGTTACAAGTTTTGGTTTTCTGATAATCATGTTCCTTTATACTTGATAAAGGAATATGAAGTAAAACTTGGTCCCAAGCCTTGGCTGCGAATGTTGAGGTCCAGTAGTTAATCAAGATTAAAAAGAAAGAAGCTAGTGCCTTGAAGATATTTTGGCACTCTCTTATGGAAAAGGTACCAATACATCCACACGTTCTATTGCATATTTACAATATATTGTTAGGGCTCGTTTGGATAGAGTTTTTTATTCCTTGGAATCCATTTCCTATTCCTTTCCAATGGGAAATGAATTCAACATACCCATACCCATGTTTGGTTAGGTTGGGAATATGTAGTCCAAAAAATTCAATTATTCCATTCCCATGTTTGGTTCACACATGGATAGGAATCTTGATTTGTTTAATTTTTCATAAATACCGTTTCATTAATTTCATAATGTACTATTACCATTCACATGATTGTGATAGAAGTTGTAATTTTGAAAGTAAAGGGAGGGTATTACCGTATTAGCGTCCCAACAAAATACTCAAACAACATTTCTAGGAATGCAAAACTATTCCCGGGGGGGGGGGGGGGGGGGGGGGGGGGCCTTGGGAATAGCTTTCCCGCATCAATGGGAATATGAAGCCCCTTGTATTCCCCCCTAATTCCCAATCCTAGACATACCAAACATGGGTATGGAATTCAAAACCCATTCCCAAGCCCCAAGCCTCCAAAACTTGAATCAAACGCCCCCTTAAGGTAAACTTGCTGTTTCATGTTCACCCTTTGCAATGTACTTCAGAACTGTCAGATGCCATACTTATCGAGGTAAGGATACAGAAACGCTGTGCACTCTCACCTTTGTTTGTTTGTGTACCTTTCAGAATCTGCTAAGGTTTAGGGACAGATTTTTTCCTTTTATCCCTGCTCCCCCTTCCCCCAGTTTACTATCAGAAGGATCTCACCGTAGCTCCACCTGCTCCCAAGGAAGGTGATTTGCAATTGTTCACATGCATTAAGTGTTATCTCGTGAGATTTGCTTCACTAATAGGAAGCAATAGACATACTAAACAGAAAGGTATATTCACAAGGGTAGAATCAGCAGCAGGCTTTACAAGGGAAGAAACTGAACAGTGTAAGCAAGTTAATAAAATGGAAGTTCAGTCAGAGAATGTCTTCTGCTTATGGTTCTAACTTCTAAGACTGAATGCAAACATAAACAAGGTGGACAAAGTATTGCATATGGTCTTTACAGAAGGGGAAATACTATGATTCTGGAAAGGATTTCAGGAAGAACAATGTTATACTTGAGTGGAAGGAGGGGCATTAATTCTTCAAGAAATATAGGTTCGTTCCTCTGAAACAAAAGTTACCATCCAGATCTGATGTATTTCTCTGTGAACTGTGCTACAGTAACTATGAATTGATATTTCTGAATCTATATAGGAATATTGGAAAATTTATTTATTAACTGATGCCTATTCCTGCTTTGTCTGTTGCAGACTAGTACCATACAGATGCTTTGAACTAAGGGAATACCACTCTGGTTTGTAAGCTTCAAGTTTTGCTAGTGTCGGTGGAGGTGCCAACCAAGGTGCCCATATGAAGACTTAGATTGTGAGGGACCAGACATGGAGGTTAGGACCAGATAATCCAGAAAGAATCAAAGATGATGCATTGAAGCCGAAGATTAGTGCATTTTCACCTCTCTTTTACCCAATTTAAATGTGGAATATCTTGATAAGGATCCCCTATATAGTCTGTTAGCATGCAATAAGGAGGCTATAGTGGATAGGCCAATATAACTGTACAAAATTTTGCATGGGGTGTCTGTGGGAGGCCTCAGGTTGAGCATAAAAAGAAGATGCTGATGAGTTCCAAGCAACTAAGGGTTCCAATATGTCAATGAGTGGGAGCTCTAAACATCGATGACTGATGAGAGAAGTAAACCATCAGGTTAGAATTTGATCATCTCACTTTTGATTTAAGCCATTATTTTCATATATAATCACAATCTAATCTCTATAGCTACTCAAGTGCACACACATTATATCAGTAAATGCCATATCTTATTGTCCGGTATGTCATAATTTATTTTGCGTTACATGTGGATTTCTAGTTTCTCATTTTGGTTCTTTGTATAGTTTGTCTGATGTTGATCTCTTGTAACTTGGAAGAATGCTTTACTGGGTAGTGGTTTTTTAAGCTACGAGGATATCAGGTAGGGTTTTGCGGGTTATAGAAAAAAATATCTGTAATAATTATGTAATGCAGTTAGAGAAGAACAGAGGATGTTTTGATTGAATTAATGATTCTTATAGTCAACATTAACATATTGCATATAGTGAGACTATTCAAGTTGCCCCCAAGATTTTGTTTAAGGTTTCTTTGTTGATGAATTTAGAAGAAAATTTGTTTTAGGCTTTTTTGCCACATGTTTATGCTGTAACTTTGAGTATATTTATTTCATACATGTAGGTGGCATCCAGTGGTTATGGATGCCTACCATTTCGGGTTGGTTATTCTTTGGACACACGAGTCATTCGTAACCGCCACAAGTGGTGTTTTTTGAAATATAACACAAATTGTAACATGTTAATGTTCACTTAGTAAATACCAAGAAAATTCATCATGAAATATCTCAGTGGTGAAGTTGCAGTCAATTTTGTCTCTAGGCCCATATAATTCCTAATCAAATACAAAAATTACTAGAAGTTGGGGTAGCCCAGTGGCAGAGAGAGACCTTGGTATTAAAGGGTGTGGTCCTAGTTCGAGTCCTAGAGCTTGTATGACTTCTCCTTTCCATACCAAAGATCTTAGCCATCGAACTCTTCCCACCATTCCACCATTTGGCATTTTGATGCACATGGTTGTGATTCATAATTTTTTCATAGAAAGAGAGCATTTTATTCCCTCCCAAATAATATCTTGTTGGATGAGGCACAATTTTGATTCCTCTACAATCCAAGCTGCAAGGCCATTGACAAACTTGGCATGCTATGTAAGAGCATGTGCTACATAATTGTATTTCCTACTACTACAAGTGACTTTTGTAAGAGATCGAATTAAAGCTCTGCAGTCCTCTACAGAACACCCCACCACCAAGAATCTCTCTCCGTTGTGTTGGTAAGTTATATTTGGAATGAAATTAGGTTTGAGGTTTTCTTATATATCCATATTTTTAGTTTTTATTATCGGAGAGCGAAAATGGGTGCGTCTATAAGGCAAGTTACGGCTTGATGGAGCTCGAGTTAGGGTGGGCGATCCACAAACTATTCAAAGCTAACAACATATTGTGTTCAATCCCTTGCGAATTATTAGATATTTGAAAGAAAACACAAATAGGACATGACAAGGAGAGTAAGCTATGTATGGTACTAGAAATCCCCGTGCCATTGGCACTCCTAGATAAATCGTCCCATGCCTCCGGCACCTCTTGATAAATTGTTTTTCTTTAAATTGCATATCATTTCACAATAATATCTTTAAAAATATTGACTTACCGTGGCACATTTTTAGATGGCATATTCACTTGTTGGAAAGGCGACTTTGTTTTATTGTGGCACTTCTTGTTGTACGAGGAATACAATCGAAGTGGGGAATCCCACTCATCAAGACCTCATAACATAGTAATCGTACAACATACAATCGAAGTGGGGAATCCCACTCATCAAGACCTCATAACATTTACATCAAATTCAATGTTATGAAGCAAGCCCAAAAGAGGTGTAACCAGTCCCTCGAATATCCGACGGTTTCGCTCCCGCCAGACATGCCAAACCGAGGCAGCCAGACGAACCCTAGCAGTCCGGAACCAGTCCTCCCCTCGACCTCTACTATCTCGGATCACCGTAATGATGTCCCCAGTACTCTTCCCGGAATCACAACCTCCTAAAATTCTACTTTACTCCTTCCAGATCTGCCAAGTCAGGACACACTTGAAGAAGATGTGGCTGATAGATTCTAGCTCCACCCCGCACAGCACACACTTGGGATCCGGAACCGGCACTCCGAAAGAACACAGCCGATCTCGAGTAAGCAGGCGACCCAATAGGAGCTTGTAAAGACAGAGCTGCATCTTCCTTGCCAGGCCCTTGCACCAAACAAAATCGTAGTCAGGACTCTGAGGGGAAGTGCGCCTGATGAGATTGTAGCAACTCTTGAATATATATATATATATATATATATATATATATATTTGGAACATGTAATTATCCATGACCGCCCTCTCGGGTCTCATGCCTCCACACTAGCCACTTGAGCTATATATATATATATATATATATATATATATATATATATATATATATATATATTTGGAATAAAGGTGAATTTATTCCTCGCATATAGCGGTAAAGGTATTAAAATACAACATCACAACACTTCATGCCCCAAATAAGAGATTATGGGGCCATTACAGATACATCGAATTCTATATTGTGTAGAATTCCAATAGGAGGGGTAGTCAAGCCCTTAAAGATACGTCTGTTCCGCTCCTTCCAGATGTGCCAAACAGACGCAGTAAGACGAACTCTGGCTCTTCTAACCCACCCCGGATCCCGGCCACTGTGATCTCGGATCCAGCTGAGAATGCTCCGGATGTCTCGGTCTATCCCAGCTCCTCCTCTCAGCTGCACACACTGCTCAGTCCAAATGTGCCAAGTCACCGGACAACCAAAGAAGAGATGCCCCATAGATTCATCTTCCTCATTGCATAGCACACACTTGAGCTATATATATATATATATATATATATATATATATATATATATATATATATATATATATCAAAAATGGCAGCGGCGGCGCATGGGATCCCGAGCTCTGCTAGGGCATCAACCCTCGGCGTCGTGGAGGCCGCCAACCGCCCCCCGGACCGGGGGAAAGGCAAGGGGGGGGCGGGGGCGGCCGGTGGCGACCGGCCAGGGGCGGACGGCGGCGGCGGGCCGCCGGCGAACGGTGTGGCTGCTGCTGCACGCAGCAGCGGGGGCGCGGGAGGGCAGCCGACGACCCGGGGAGGCCCGGCGACCCCCCCCGGGGGGCGGGCGGCTGCCGGCGACCCCTCCCAGGCGGGGGGGGCTGGCCGGGGCGGGCTGCGGGCGGGAAATCCCCTTCCGGGCAAGGTTTCTGCTGGGAATTCGACGACGGCGACATCCGGGGGGTCCCCGATGGTGTTCGCCGCCCAAAGAACATCGTCGGGATTGGAGGATGAGGAGGGGGCATGGACCACGGTCCAGAATCGGAGGGTCCGACGCGGAGGAGGGCAACGATCACAGTTCCCTGAGGCTAGGAGGGGCACAACATATACGCAGGGATCGGACAGGAGGGCGGGGATAGCCAGGAGAGCGGGTACATCGGGGGGACAGGCACACTCGGGGGTTCGGGAGGGACAAGCCAGGATTGCATGGCGGCCTCGTGCGAAAGGGGCGACTGGGACGGCTGTCCCAGTTATCGGAGGGAGAGTTACTGCTGCGAGCACGAGTGCCAGGCCACCCCCGACGTCCCCACCACGGAGTTCGGGCCCGCGGCCTGTATCCTGGGCAGATGCATGCAAGGTGGGGGTCGCCAAGACGCCGGCATCGATGGAGTACGTTGCTCCTATGGAGATTGGGGGCGAGCTCTGCGCCGACTTCCCGGCCGATGAAGTGGCGAAGGTGACGGCATTCTGGGAGAACACGTTAGTGCTATACGTGTTGGGGAGCAAGCCCTTCTACGGGCAGATCAGAGGATATGCGGACAGAGTCTGGCGGCCGAAGGGGAGCATGGAGTTCTTCTCCAAGGAGAACGGCTTCTATTTCGTTAAATTTGGGTTGGCAGAAGATGTGACTCGGATTCTCCAGGGAGGGCCATGGACATTTGACGGTCGCCTCATCATTCTGAAGCAATGGACTCCCGACTTGAGGTGTGAGAAGGAGGTGCTCAATGCTGTGCCAGTGTGGGTTCGTTTCCCTGAGTTCCCGGTACGCTTCTGGAGTGTTCCACTGCTTATGAGACTTGCTAGCCTCATTGGCAAGCCGATTAAGGCGGATGAGGCCACCACCTTCAGGTCTAGACTGCTGTATGCTCGGGTTTTTGTGGAGATTGACGCCAGGTTGGACCTACCTGAGCAGCTGAAGTACAGGACACCTGCTGGCCAGTTCGCTTGGCAGAGGGTGGAGTATGAGTGGGTACCCCCCAGATGTCCGGCATGTGCCTGCTTCGGGCATCTCCCGAGCGCGTGTAGACGTGGGGGAGCTTCTGAGGTGGTGCCGGAGGAGGCTGTGCGGGTGGCAGGTGGTGTAGACGACTCCCCCGTTGGGGACCAGGTGGGCGCGATGGAGGATGATATGGAGGCAGACTCTCCCCTCATCTCGGGGGAGGGTGAGGGGCCCCCGACGGAGGATCTTGCTGGAGCGTTGGTTGAGTATGTGGGGACGAGGACCATGACCACCAGGAGTATGGGCCAGGAGGACGGGCGACAGGGAGAGAAAGAAGCGCTTGCTATTCAGGTGTACAGTCGGAAGCGCCAGGCTACGGAGGCACATGGTGAGGACAGCGGACAAGGCGGGACAGAGAGAGTGTGGCAGGTCAACCCGAAATGGGTAGCAGTACTAGCACAGCCTCCCCCGCAGGGGGACCCACACGGGGCCACGGCCCCCCTCCTTCTACAGGGGGATAGAGATGAGGATACCAGTGATATGGAGGTTGCACTCTCCCCGGGTGCCCCTCCAGAGGATGTTCAGGGGACCCCACCAGTGATTTAGATGTCGGCCCTTGCCTGGAATGTCCGGGGGGGGTGTTCTCTGGGGAGATGGAAGGAGATTAGTGAGGTGCTGAGGAAGGAACAGTGTGAAATCTCGATATTACTTGAGACTAAGATCAGGGGGGTGAAAACTCTGACCCGTAGAACCCCTACGGATTGGGTCCAGCTTCACAACCTTAGTCTCTGTGATATGGCGAGGATCTGGGTTAGATGGAATGGAGCTAGTTGGGATGGTGAGGAGGTTTTCATGTCTGACCAGCTGGTGGCTATCTCCTTCACCAACAAGGGGGGATTCCACTTCTTACTGGGGGCCGTCTACGGGCACAATGACAGGAGGCGTCGGGAGACCTTGTGGCAGGACATCATCAGGTTGAGCTCACTAGCGAGGCATCGGCATCTCCCCCTTCTTATTATGGGAGACTTCAATGCTACGCTATACCGGGGAGAGAAGCTGGGGGGGAGGCCGGTGCCGGACCAGATTCTTTCTGATTTTCAGTCTTGTCTCCTCCAGTCCGGGCTCAGGGACCTGGAGAGGATAGGACACATATGGACCTGGCACAACAAGGCAGAGGTGAGCAGGGTGGCATGCCAGCTGGATCGGGCCTTGGGGAACAGTGACTGGTTCCGCCTATTCCCTTCTTCTGTGGCTGAGGGGCTCCCTGCGGGGACCAGTGACCACTCGCCGATCCTGGTGCGCTTCGCGGAGAGTCCCAGAAGGAGAGCCCGTCCATTCCGGTATGACAACAGTTGGTTCCTTTCGGCTGGCTATGAGGAGACTGTGGTGGGAGGACTTGGCCAGGAGACGGTCGGCACTGCCCAGTTTTGTATGGTCCACAGGCTGAAAAACGCCAAACGCGCCATCCGAGACTGGGTGAGGGCACTTCCCCGGACCTCCCTACAGGAGAAGGAGGAGGAGTTGAGAGACCTGCAGGCAGAGCTTCAGGGCGACATGATGAGTGGGGAGCTGGCGGCTAGAGAGAAGAGTCTGGCTGCAGAGGTCAACACCTTGAGGCTTCAGCAGGAGATTAGTGCGGCCCAACGGGCCAAATGCTCCTGGCTCAAGGATGGGGACCGTTGCACCAAATTCTTCTACGATGTCATCCGGGCGCGGCAGCACCGGAACCGTATCCAGAGACTGATTGGCAGAGACGGGCGCCTTGTGACTGACCAGGTTGCTATTCAGGAGGAGGCTGTCCAGTTCTACTCTGAGCTTTATCATCAGACGGATTATCCATCGGTTTTCCCACAGCTGATTACGAAGACGTTGATTACGGAGTACGGCAACAGTCTTCTTATGGCCCCTATCCGGATGGCGGAGGTGGAGACGATTGTGATGCAGGCTGATGCTTCCAAGGCTCCTGGGCCGGATGGGTTCTCCAGTGGTTTCTACAAACGCCATTGGAATTCCCTTAAGGCCCCGGTCCTTGCGGCTGTTCAGGAGTTCTTTGATACGGGCAAGCTCCTGAAGGAGCTGAACCACACCTTCCTGACGCTTGTGCCCAAGAAAGAGGGGGCAACATCTCTTGCTGACTTTCGACCGATTGCTTGCTGTAATTATTTGTATAAAATAATTACTCATCTCATGTGCAGGAGGATGGAGGAAGCTATGCAGGGTCTGGTGTCTCGGAATCAGGCGGCCTTCATTAAGGGGCGGTCTATTGCGGAGCATAGCCTGCTGGCTCATGAGCTGATTCGGGAGTTCCACAAGCCAGGAGGGATGAAGGCGTGTGTGAAGCTCGATCTGAGGAAAGCCTACGACACCGTCAACAGGGACTTCCTCTGTCATTTGATGGGTGCGATGGGCTTCTCCGAGACTTGGGTGGATAGAGTCAGAGAGTGCATCACTTCTCCTACATTCTCGGTCCTCATCCAGGGTATCCCCTACGGGTTCTTCAGCAGCAGCAGGGGGCTTAGGCAGGGGGACCCGCTGTCCCCCTACCTATTCACCCTTGTGATGGAGTATTTCACATGTCTGATGGACATCGCGGTACATCGGGAGAGGATTGTACCGATATACAGCAGGGTCTCTCCGGTGGTCTCTCATCTCATTTATGCAGATGACCTTTTGGTCCTGTTGAGGCCTTCCATGCGGGGGATGAGGGAGCTTGCGGCAGTGATGGAGGAGTTCGGGCAGCTATCGGGCCTTCGGCTGAACAGGGACAAGAGTAAAGTATACTTCAGCAACTCTTGCACTTTGAAGGAGGAGCGGGCTATGGAGCTTGGGGTGGAAATGGGGGACCTTCCGGTGAAATATCTGGGGGTGCCCCTTTCCGTCAACTACGCGAAGGATCGTGACTGTCAGAGCCTGGTGGATTTTGCACAGAGGAGGGTTGAGGGCTGGCAGGCGGCTGGCCTATCGTTTGGAGGGCGTATTGAGCTGGTCCGCTCAGTCATTTCTGCTATTGCTCTGTTCTGGCTCCAATCGATTATGGTCCCTCTGGCTACTATCAGAAAGATTGAGGGCATCTGTGCCAAGTTCATTTGGCATGGAGGGATACATGCCATCTCCTGGGAGCAGCTCTGTCGGCCTAGGAGAGAGGGAGGTGTGGGTCTGCGATCTCTTGTTTCTGTCAGGGAGGCGGCGGGGATCAAGCTGGCATGGAGATTCCTTCAGGGTGATTCTCTATGGTCGACCTGGATGACGAGTCGGTATCTCCGGGGCAGAAACTTCTGGGTATGTGAAATTGACAACAACTTCTCTGTGTCTTTCAAGCATATCCTGAGGACCCGTCCTGTTCTTAGGACGGCTTTGCGGAGGAGGATGAGGGAGGGAAGGGAGACGGATCTTTGGCTCGATCCGTGGATCTCAGGTCAGTCTCTCCTGGAGATTCTGGGCCCCCAGAGGGACGGCGTGGCATACAGAGGACTGACGTGTCGGCACATCATCCGTGGAGGGGTATGGAGGCCTGAGGAGTACCGGTTCACTGCTACGGTAGTTGAGGAGATCAGACAGGTGCAGATCACTCCTACGGCACTATCTGATATATGGATGTGGGCCCCGCCCGGCCGCTCGGAGGGTGCTGGGGAGTTCCGATTTAGCAGCTGCTACGAACTTGTCCGCCCCCACTTCGATGATATTGAGGAGTATGACTTTGTCTGGGGGAAGGGGCTCGCCAGGAAGATGCAACTGTCTGCATACAAACTGGTGTTGGGTCGGTTGCTTACTCGGGACAGATTGCTTCGGTTCGGGGTTTCTGTCCCTGATCCTAAGTGTGTTTTGTGTGAGACAGAACCTGAATCTATTGGGCACCTGTTCTTCCAGTGCCATACGACGTGGAACATATGGGCCGAGCAGAGCCGGAGACACTTGGGAGGGGTTGGCAGGGAGCGGGACTTCAGAGAAATCCTTAAGTGGATTGGTGATCGCAGGGGCATGGAGCAGAGCTGGGCTAGGCGTGCTAGATTGAGACTTGCTGCATCAGTTTGGCATGTCTGGCGGGAGAGGAACCGGCGCATTTATGAGGGACTATCCACCCCAGTGGTGGGCATACTCCATAATATTGAGTCGGATGTACTAGTTATGTCCCCCTGAGTTGGGATTGTATCTTATGTTGTAACCTTATTGAGATGATGGAATAAAATTTACCCTTTTTCCAAAAAAAATATATATATATATATATATATAATTTGAATGCCCTACGTGTATGCACGAGACTTTGTACAACTCACTACTACCACTTGCTGCATTGCATCCTTGCTCACTGCATCTCAGCCTTTGTCCTCTTGCGGCGCCGCCAGCTCTTCCTTGCTTGCAATCCGCATCGCATCACACAACGGCCCACCCGGCCCATACAGTCCACCCACCCCTGCAGGAATCCACACGGACATGCATCACTTTGGGAAATTAAATTGTGGAAAATTAGGCTCCCCCGTGGGATTGAACCTACCAAATCTAATGCCTCCGGGTCTCCCCCATGGGCTATATATATATATATATATATATATATATAATATATGTCATTGAGTAATTCTATGAGCAACTTTCTGATAAGAGAGCAAAGTCCGAGTTTTGACAACTTAGATAAAAACAGAATATTCATAGTATTAAAATATATGAAATCAAAGGTTAAAGCTAACATAATTTCATAATCTATTTTTTGTTTTTTTCCCTTCTGTGAATAATAGCACACGTGCATGATTTCTACGAAATAATAACGTCACAAGTGCATATTTTAATAGGCATGTTGTCCTGAAAATGATTTTGTAGAACAATCAAAGGGAAACCAAATCAAGTTGGCTAGTCTCTGCACAATTTTAGTAAGTTCTGGCAGTTTGTGCCTTTGGAAAGTTCTGGTAAGTTTTGGCTAATTTGGGTATAGTTTTGGACAGTTTTGGCAACTTAATAGACAATTTCAGCCACTTTTGACTAATTGTGGGAAGTAGCAAACTTAAATCTCACAAACACTTTCTAATACTATCCTAATCCTGGAGGTTATTGGTCAATATGATCAGGTTTTGACCGAATCTGGAATGATATGTTAACACTAATCCATATCGGTTCATGTTTTGAATCTTGCTTTAGATAGAGACGGTAGGTGATAGGTTTTCAATGTATCTGTTTAGTATCTTTTTGCTTTTGAATTTAGTTAGAGACTTTTCATCTCTCATCCTAATTATTAATCTACACTTTTGTTTCATTTTGCAGTCTTTTAAAGGGATCTTGATAATGACGAGAATCCGGAAGCTGTATTATTTGTCTTGGAAATTCTGTACTGAGAGCCGATGCCACAGTCACAGTGTGAGGAGGTTGATCCCATTAAGGTAATGCGCCAAAGGATTTTATACTATCCTTTTATTTTATTACACACGGTTTTTGGCTGGTTACCGATTACTAGGACTAAATTTGTCATTCGATTAATTGCAATTACACTGCTGCTTGGAATTTCGTTCCGTCAGGAATCGTATGGGAAATGGAAGTATACTTACATAGGCTACTGCTCAGATGAAAAAACTAATTCTTACTGCATAGATGTAAATAGGGGGTGTCCTTATTGTGAAAGAACTCAGAAATTTCTTGAGCCTGATTGACGAGGGTATCAAATATCTTCTAAATAATACTTAACTGTGGAATCTCGACCAGAAGAATTTTGTATACAACTAGTAACGCGTGTACTTGCATTACACGCACGTAAAAAAAATTGTTGAAAAATAATTTAAATTAGAATTTGTTATAGATAACGCTGACCTGTGGGATCAGACCCACCCAGCCAAGGAGAATGTCTCCCACCTTAACCACGAGTTAGAGGTGTTTGGATATAGTTAGATAATATTAGGTAGTTAAATAATTAGTTAGAATTTATTTGTTTTCTAATTTTTAATTACGTGAGGATATACATACGACTTAAACGGCTCATTTTGAGCCGTTCTCAAACCTCTATATAAAGAGTAGAGATATTGTGAATTCGTAGATTGTTATCTGTTAATTAACAAAAACTTCTGCCCGTAATTGATATTATATCATTTTACATTTGGTTACGCAGAAGTCGAGAGCTGGTTGCATAGGATGACAAACTGGAGGTGCTGGTTGCTGTGGCTCTTTCGAATCTGAAGAGGATTGCTTTTGTGGCGATGGTCTTGTCCGTATGATCCTATTGATGATCTATACATGTCATGGTTTTAGTGATGTGGAAACATTTTAAAGTTCATTGTACTCTGTAATTTTTATTATGGTGCTCTTACCATAACAAAACTAGGACGCATGGCTACCAAAGACAATGACTCAAACAAGGATGCATTTGTTTCTTTTGCTATTGAATGAATGTTGTGTGTGATAAGGTCAGGCATGGGATGGGATGGGCTTGTTTCATGATTTATTTCCAATAAATCATGGAACTGGCGGAATGGTGTGGACGGACATCATTTGAAGTGTTAAAAAATGATATGGAATTTGGTTATCGTTACAGGGGACAGTTACAGGGGACATGATCCTTAACATAGCCAAATGGAAGAGGAGGATTTCAATAGCCGACCTCAAATTTTGGGATAAAAGACTATTGTGGTGGTGGTTGTCGTCGTCGTGTTCTTCTTAATTCGAAACTTTTTTTTTGGCATATGCAGACTTGTGATAAATGAGCCGTGTATATAGGCTTAGGCTGGGTTTGTAATTGCTTATGGTGGCTGTTTTGTAACAAAGCTTTGGGAATTCAAATTTGGGACAGTTGAAAGCAATGGGAAACTATTGTTGAAAGCAGCTTATGTTGCTGTTTCTGAAGGAGTTCGGCATTGCTTAATATAATCTGGTTGGGTGTTTTTTTTTTTTTTTTTTTTTTTTTTTTTTCTGGAAAGCAAAGCTGTTTGTTAAAAGTTGTTTTTTTTTCTCTGTTTCTTGATAAGCAAGTTCATATTTGAAACAGTGCTTGAAAGGAAGAAGGTGGCTTCTTTCAAAGAGCTGCTTCTACTTCACAACAGAAACAAAAATGTATTTTTCTCAAAATTTTACCGTCCTTTGTTTGAATTTGAATCATTTTCTTACATTCACTTCAATTAAGGCACTACTAACTCGTCAACATTACTAAAAACCATATCCTCCTTTGATTGCTTATCATGGTCGATTTTGCTTCTTTTTTTTTTTTTAACAAAGAAATAGTTCCAATATTGGATTGCTAGCAATTTATCAAAATAATCTTGAAACCAGTTCAATTTGTGGCAGATATTGAAAGCCAGTGACATGTTGTTATCAAAAGCTACTTCTGATACTGTGTTTTGAAAAGCAGCAACAATCCAAAACTAAAACCTTGTTTTGCTTGCTTTGAAAACTCGTAATAAAAGTTGATTGGTAACAAGTGTTTCAATTT
This sequence comes from Iris pallida, assembly GCA_029216955.1. Lineage (NCBI taxonomy): Eukaryota > Viridiplantae > Streptophyta > Magnoliopsida > Asparagales > Iridaceae > Iris > Iris pallida. The sequence continues at coordinate 3,815,612 of JANAVB010031219.1, forward strand.
GACGCCACTTTTGAGGAGATGGGATGTTGCTTTCAAATGCTGCTTCTTGCTTTCAAAAAGTAGCAAAATAAAACCACGGTTTAGGCTGGTTTGGTACAAATTTCTGCTTGCTGACAACTTTCACTTGCAGAAAGTGGCAGTTGCTGCACACTTGCAGCAAACCAAACAGCCCCTTACAAAAAGTAAGTTATTTTGGTTTCTTTATTATTATTATAACTATTATTTTCCCTTTGAAAAAGCAGAAACTGTGTTTCTTAACAACTTATAGTCCTTTAACAAGCCATTTCATCTTGTTGGAGCCCCACATTCATAAACTGCTTCCTTTTTTGAAAGGCATCAGCAGTACAAAATATTATTAAAAAAGACAAACGACGCCTGAGAGATTCGAACTCTCGCGGGGAAACCCCATGTACTTAGCAGGCACACGCCTTAACCACTCGGCCAAAGCGTCTTTGTTGTCAATTATTCTCACCTGTCCCTATATATCTAAGTACCTTACATACAATAAAAAAAAATAAATAAAAGAAAAGGGATTGTTGTAAAGAAAAAAAAGAATAATCTAGAAGCAAGTTGAGATCGAGGCCTTAATTTTTAATGGTCAATTTTATCTTCAAATATCATGGAAATATTGTTCTATTTGAATAGGGACAACGTTCTCATATATATATACTAGTCTACATGTACGTGTTTTGCACGTATTTTAGTCATAATATCATAATCTCAGTTGTCATCTTTTCGTCTTTTCCAGGTGATTATTGATATGTATTTTTTTTTATAATGCCAAGAAATTTAAAGTACAATTTTTTTTAATTTTTTATTGAGAATAATAATATTTCAAAAATGGTAAGAATAGAAAATTTTACCATTGGAATATGAAAAGTTGTATGAAAAAAAGGAAACTTGCATGCAAACTTTATTACTTTGACTCTGAAACATAAATGACATGCAAGTTGACATAATAACATCATGAATATAAAATACTCAAGGGTATTTTAGAAATTCAAAAGTTCCACCACCAAGTTTTTCTATTATATAGTAGAATAGATACTAGCATATGTGCACGTGCCTTGCACGTATTTTAACGTTTCTTAATTAGTTTAGGAAGACTCTTTAGGAAGACCAAAGGATAGTCTTCCTAATTACTAAGTTGTCTTTATTAAAATTAATGAACTATTTTAATTAGTATAAGTATGTAAGGGTATTTTCGGAATTTAAAAGTTTCACCATCTAAGTTTTTCTATTATATATACTAGCATATGTGCACGTGCCTTGCACGTATTTTAACATTCTTTTAATTAAATTATGAAGACTCTTTAGGAAGACCAAATGGTAGCCTTCGTAATTACTAAGTTGTAAGGGTATTTTGGGAATTCAAAAGTTTCACCGTAAAGTTTTCCTATTATATAATAGAATATATATATATATATATATATATATATATATATATATATATATATATATATATATATATATAGAGAGAGAGAGAGAGAGAGAGAGAGAGGGGGGGGGGGGGTTATATATAACTAGCATATGTGCACGTGCCTTGCACGTATTTTAACATTCTTTTAATTAACTTAGGAAGACTTTTTAGGAAGACCAAAGGGTAGTTTTCTTAATTATTAAGTTGTCTTTATTCAAATTAATGAATAATTTTTAATTAGTATAGACATGCAAGAATATTTTCGGAATTCAAAATTTTCACCATCCAAAATTTTCTATTATATAGTAGAATAGATAATAATAATTTTTTAGTTTAGCAATTATTACAAAACCATGTGTTAACTACAAGACTTCCTATTTCGTGATGTTTACATTCTATCAGCTTAATCACTCTTTTTTGTTGTTGTGCTAATTGGGTAGAGCTACACTCTTTCCACTTATCAAAGAGCAAGCACAAGATCTTAAATCCTTAATAGTGCCTCTTCTTCTTGTTTAATTATTTGATCATATTTTCACCACATCCATTGAAGAAACAAATAATCACACAATAAAATTAGGGATAATCTAATGGGCATCATCACCAATAGGGCTTATGAATCCAACTACCATACCAAACCACTAGTCTCCCACTAATCACACAAATTTCTTAAGTATATAGTCAATTGATTAACTTAAGGTTAAAGACTAAGGTAGAACCAGGAATTATAGCCATCTTCAGTTGAACTAGAAATCATTATTTTTTTTGAGCACAACTATTTTTTTTGCAGAAAATTTACTGTAGCGATAATAATTTTAATAATATTTGTTCAAACGATAGATGTTTGGAAAATTTTGTCAAACAATACAATCCGACAGACTGTCTGTCGGAAAATGGATATGTTGAAAATCCGACAAACTGACTGTCGGAAAATGAGCAGCAGCTCAAATTCCGACAGTCCGTTTGGCTGAAATAGAGCACTTTCACTTTTGGGTGGGTTTGGTTTAAAGTGTTTACGGTTTGAGTTGGGTGGTGGGTTAGTTTGGGTTTGGTTTTTTTTTTTTTTGGGTTGGGTTGGGTTGGTTATTATTGTTGGGTGTTGGGTGGGTTTGGTTGTTTTTTTTTGGTTGGTTATATTTTGTTGGAGTTGGAGTTGGGTTGGATGGGTTTGGTTTTTTTTTTTTGGGTTGAGATGGGTTATCTTTTGTTGGGTTTCTAACGTTACAATTCTCAACGTTACAATTGTAACGTTCTAATTCCAACGGCTATATTGAGCAACCACCATCTATAAGTATCAAACCAATTCACAGCATCTCTCTCATTCACTTTACTACATCTCTCTCATTCACTTTACTACATCTCTCTCATTCACTTCACAACCTCTCTCATTCAGCAAAGTCGAAGCTCCTCTCTTCCTACAGAAAGTTCATCTTGTTGTCAACATGGATGGAAATCTAACAATTCTATGCTCGCTTGGTGGTGTACTAAATGGGTTAGCGTATCAAGGGGGTTTAACCCAAGTTCTTTTAGTTGATCGAAATATTTCATTTCTTAGTTTACATAATCTAATTATTGATCAATATTCTATCGACTACGAATTTATATTAGTACATATTTTCGTATCTAATTGTATAAATGTAGATAGTGAAGATGCATGGAAATTTGTTCTTCAAGTGAATGCACAATCACCGTATATTAATATCTATGTCACTCCGCCCCCATCTATAAATGTAAGTAATATACCTGCTTGTAATACTTTTAACGCTGGTCCTAGTTCTTCTCATCAAGTTATTCCATTTACTGAAGAAGAACATGTAGTAGATGATGTTAATAACGATGACGAAAATAGTGATGATCTAATTGAAAATTTAGATGATGAATTTAATGATTCTGTTGATAGCCTTAGCACTCCTGAATTATTTATTGGAAAACAATTTGAGAATCGTTCTAAATTTAGAAGTTTTATTAGTGATCTAGCAATTAGACGTAATTTTACTTGTTCAGCTATTTTAAATAATGCTACTGGAATTATATATAAATGTAATAGTTCAAATTGTCATTGGAGGGTATACGCTAAAGCCATAGGTAGAGGCGAAAGATTTTCTATTGCAACGCTAGAAAATATTCATTCTTGTTTAGGTGGACTTACAACTGGTTCTCATCCATTAGCTACCACTGTATGGGTTAAAAATCAGATTATTGATAAAATTCGAGATAATCAGTCGTATAGTCCATCTTGTGTTGTAAAAGATATATTTAGGGAACATCGAATACATATTAAATATTGTAAGGCTTGGAAAGCTAGAGAACTTGCTCTATCCGAAATAAATGGTAGTTATATTGATGCATATAGTAGTCTCGAAGAGTATGGTCTTAGAATTATTGAGACAAATCCAGGTAGTCAATGTTTTATGAAGATTACAGAAAATAATAGGTTTGAAAGAATTTTTATTTGTTTCAAGGCATGCATTGATGGATTTCTAAGGGGATGCTTACCTGTGATTAGTATTGATGCTACTTTTCTTTCCTCTAAATATATAGGTATTTTAGTTATTGCTTGTGCTCATGATCCTAACTATCAACTATATCCTATTGCATATGCTATTGCTGAGAGTGAAAACACTGATTCTTGGAATTGGTTTTTAAACGGTTTAAGAATATCTTTTGAAAGATTTTTTGATGCCTGGAATACAATTTCTTTTATATCGGATAAACAGAAAGGATTGATAAATGCCATGCGTGCTATTTTTCCGGAATCGTCTCATTTTTTCTGTATTCAATATTTTAAAGCAAATTTGAAATCAGTATGTAGATCAAAGCATTTTCAACGTAGCTTGGACTCTCTTGCAAGATGTTATAATGAAACAGATGCAAATAATTACTTGGAGATGATTAAAGCTGAAAATGTTGATGTTTACAATTGGCTCGTTGGAGTAAATGATGAAAATCGTGTTTTCTCACACTGGATTACAGCGTATTCTCATTGTCCAAGACTAGATATTAACACGTCAAATCTTGCTGAATCTTTCAATAACTGGATTAAAAATCTTCGTGATAAACCAATAACGACACTACTTGATGGTATTCGAGCCAAGATTATAACACTTCTGGACAAAAACAGACAACAAGCTGAAAATCTTAAAACAAATTTTTGTCCAAAGATGTTAAAAACGATGGCTCGTATCACAAAAGAAATCCATCAGCTGGAAATGTTACGGATAGTGGGTCATTTGTTTGAGATATTAGATCGTCAAACAAATAGAACATATGTTGTTCGTTTAAATGAAAACTATTGTTCATGTTTAAAGTGGTATCATACTTTTCTTCCATGTGTACATGCATGTTATGCTTGTAATTGTTGCAATATCAGGATTGAGCATTACTATCCAGCTATATTTTCAAAGGAAGCATTAAAAAGTGTCTACGAGCCGCACTTGGAGCCAATTCCAGTCCCTTACAACATTCAAAGTGCATTGGTTAGAGGCGACATTGGAGTACCAGATGTACGACGCAAAGCCGGAAGACCAAAGAAGAACCGTACTATGGCGAAGGATCAATCTTCAAGAGATCTCCGATGCAGTAATTGCAATGGTTTAGGACACAATAGAAAGAGTTGTAGAAATCAACCAAGAGAATGAATAGGAAACATCATGTGAAGTATATGTAATAGTTTGTAAAAGAAAGGTGACTTTTATATAAATGAAAATATAACATCATACAAGTCCAAAATTTACATCTATCTTCCTTGTCTGTCCAATTCCCAATAGTCTGGACGATCAACTTCTCTGAGATTGAGTCGGGCTCTCCTCCGTATCGTATCCTCCTGGGACGCATCACCACCTTCGTCTTGCGTGGGTTCTGGTGCTGGTGCCGATGGAGTCGTTAGTATCTGTGTATAATAATCTCCATCCAAACCATAGCCTTGGAACCAATCTGTCACCCCCGGCCAATGCGAAGTCCCCTGAGAAGTCTCTTGGCCAGCCCCCTGGGAAGAACTCTGGCCAGCCCACTGGGAAGAACCATGGCCAGCCCACTGGGAAGAACCCTCTCCAGGATAATCTGGCGGAATATGTAGCGAAGGGTTCGGAGGCTCCGGATTCGCTTTCACCCAATCCAGAAAGTTTCTTACTGTCGTTCTCAAGACTTCAGGATCTGGGTTATCATATGCTTGCTCCAAAGCTGGAACCTAAATTAATAACACTTTATTTTAGTTCTTATGCAAGCTAGAACATTATAATCTAAAATATTTTAAACTAAAAATAATTACTTACATCAGTTCTTATTATATGTTCATAAAATCCACGCAGACTAGAATCATCTATAGCTCTATGCTCGAAGCGAGGCTCCTGATATATGTAGTGTCTGTTGCTAATAACTGGAGATCCCCACCAAGATCTAAATGCAAAATTCCCGTATACTGTTGCATATACGAAATATATGAGATGTTATGAGAAAAATGGGGCAAAAATATTAACTTCAAAATAACTTACAGTCCTCCATAGTAGCTATGTTCTGAGACAAATGTGAGATGTTATGCGTCTCTAGTCTGGAATTCCAAGCAGGAATTAATTTGCGGGCTCTGACGGTTGCACTTCCTCTACCACGATTGTAGTGAGGCGGGTCTTCGGGTATATGTTGTTTCATACCAAATTCCCGCATAACCCGATCAGCTGGATGATACATTATGTCTCCATGGTATATTATGTAAAACCTATGGAGACTTAATTCATATGCTATTTGTTCTATCTCAGAAGGATAAGGATTAACAGAATAATGCACCATTTGAACCTGTTTTTTGACATATAATTATAAGGAAATAAAACATAATATTCTAAATAGATATAGAATGGTGACTTTTATTTACCTCTGAGATCTGTAGTGAATCAAATTGGCCTCGATATATCGGGGCAACCGAGTAAACACAATGTGCGGGATCTACCGCATCAGTATGCCACCGTAAAGCGCCCGGAAATACATGTGCGTCGCTACTAATCAAGGAAAGTGGCCTACCAATAGAAAAATGCTCGTAGGACCAAACCTAAAAAATATATAATATAAGTGTACAAATTTTAAATATATAACAAAATTTAAATATATACCAAATTCAAACAATTTTCCTACCTGAATCAATGTAGCACATCCGTTTAAATTTTTCATCAATTTGTCCTTCGAATGGAACTGCACAAAGTCTGACATAGCACTATATAGATATGCCAGCATTGACGCTCCCCACGCATGACTCGTCGGTTCCGTCAGATCATTCAGAAATAATAGAAACCGTAAATTTACCATATCCGATGCGTCGGGAAACAAAAAAGCATTAATAAGGCCTAGCAAATAGGCTCTAGTGCATGCAATGACCTGAACAGAATATGAAAAATATTATATTAGCTGAACTAAATTGATATATAATCTACGTGCACAAATATTAACCACAAATGTAATACTTATCCGTTCCTCATCAACTGATATTTCTTGGTCACCGATACGATCTATGTGCATAAAATTCTGCCGGAGCCATGTATACGACACTAGACCTTTGCGTTTCAATTTTGGTGCCTCCACACCTAGGTAGGTCGTGATCGCTGTCTCACCAGAAAATTGTTCATCAAATATTATAGGTTCACCTGTGATAGGTAGACCTAAAATATTTACAACATCTTTAAGCACAATAGACATTTCTCCAAAAGGTAGCTGGAACGTATTTCGTCCGGGCCACCAGCGCTCCACTTGACTCAGAATCAAGTCTCTATCGTGACGTAGAAAACGTATTTGGTCAAGGTAATAAAAACCAAATACGTGCAATAAAGCTTCTTGGTCACTAGTCAATTTCCAGAAACCAAGTTGGCCCTCATAGCGCCATGTATTGTGTTCTCGAAGCCGCACTTCCCTTTTATAATCACATAGCTATATATAAAACATACAAACTATATTATTACTAAACATATAAAATAAAAAATTTATTGACTACCACAATTAAAAGTATATATACCTCTCCAGTAAATATCAGACTACATATGTGCGACTCGCGTTGCTGCTTAATCAAATCTGTAGTTGGCCCCCCCTGGTATATGACCATCGTTTTGGGTAGCCATCTGTAAAAAGATGGTTGTCAAAATACATATTTAGTGGTTGTTATTTTCTATAAAATTGAATCAATGAACATTAGCGGTTGTTACTTTCTAAAAAATTGTAGGTATCATTGATTATTTCTAAAAATAACATTAGTGTTTATGACACACAATTAGTGTTTACGTCCTTGTATCCTAACCCTAAATTTCGTTGATATTACACAACTATGAACACTAATTGTAGATATCAATGAATATTAGAGCTATAGAACATTAATATATCAATGAACATTAGTGTTGTTATTAGTGGTATATATAAAATGACACACAATTAGTGGTTCAAAATTAGTGTTACAATACACGGATGAACATTAGTGTTTATGTACATTAGTGGTTGTTATTAGTGTTTATGTACATTAGAATACAAGGATGAACATTAGTGGTTGTTATTAGTGGTTCAAAATTAGTGGTATATAAAATGACACACAATGCCTTAATGAACATTAAACTCGTAGGATTTTGATAGTGGTTCAAAATTAGTACGGTTCAAAATATCAACATTAGGTTACAAGATCTAAAATTTTGAACCGTACTCACATTTTATACGAGATCTAAAATATCAACATTAGGTGAACAATAGGATACAAGATCAAAATTAGTGTGTCATTTTATATACCACTTGTTGGTTACTATGGTTCAAAATTAGTGTCCTAAAAAAATATGAAAAATATCAATATTAGTGTTTATGATACAAGGGTGAACAATAGGATACAAGATCTAAAAAAAAATAGTGAACAATAGGATACAAGATCTGAAAGAAAAAAATTACCACTGAATTTCTTCTTCTTCTTCTTCTTGTTCTTCTTCCTCCTCCTCCTCTTCTTCTTCTTACTTCTTCTTCTTCTTCTTCTTCTTTTCCTTCTCCTTCTCGGCTTCACAGAAACCAACAAGCCAACACTTTACTCTCCCCAACAATCCAACACTTTACTCCCCACCTACCAACCAACCAACCAAGCCGGATTTTTTTTTAAACACACGTAACTGAACCGAACTAGCGAACCGGGGGGGGGGGGTTTGGATTTCCGACAGTGTGTCTGTCGGAATTTGGGGTGACGACCAAATTTCGACAGACCGTCTGTCGGAAATTGGGTTTCCCCAATTTTTGACAGACCGTCTGTTGGAATTTGGGCGTGACTCCAAATTCCGACAGACACACTGTCGGATCTTATCGTTTTGCTTAATTTCTTAAACTTTTATCGTTTTTAGTAATTATTATTAAAAATTTTATTGTACAGTAATTTTCTGAATTTTTTTGGGGATGATTGGACATGAGATAAGAGTTGTGCTAAGCTACAATTTTGGAGCACAACTATTTTTTTTTGGGGATGATTGGACATGAGATAAGAGTTGTGCTAAGCTACAATTTGGATTGGGGTGTGGAATAGTGTCATATAAAAAAAAAATCAAAAAAAACATTTTTTTGGGTGTTCGGAGCCGACATCATGGCATACATGGTTCCGTCGTTGGTTCGCGACCTAAAGAGCAGAACCGGTTCCAAACCTAGGTGACCTAGACATAAATGTAGTGTCACTACCAGTTTTTCAAAATAAGGGTAAAATTGTCATTTTTCAATATTAGAATATTTGTGAATATTTATTTATCATATATTGTGTTTTTGGGGATTTGTGTCGGGTTTGAGTTTCGTCTCGTTCCGACTTGTGTTAGTGACCCGAGTAGCTTAGACTCTAAATGGGACCCAAACTTAAGTTAGACATGGCCCACAAATCCTACTATTTATGTTAGTATAATTAGTCAAATCCCACTTGATTAGAATGGTTAGATTAATGACTTAAACTTGACCTTTTTGACCCTAACCACTTTCATTCAATTAATTAGCCAAAGAGGGCTTAGTTAGGGGCATCCTTGTCTTTTCATCATGGCTAAACCTAGCCATAAGGGGCCGACCAAGATAGGGAGGTCTTCATCATCTCCATCATTTTTATTTTGGCCTCTTTTCTCATTTTAGGGTTCTTCACAAACCTAGAGAGAGATCTCATTGATTTATCCCTCAAAACTTCTCTTTTATCCACCAAACTCTCTCATTCTTTGTCACGCCCCAGAACCAGAATACTGGAGAGCGGGGGCAGACATAGCCAGCTACGTATATTGAAGTACAATCCACCTCGCTATACGGTCACGGCTGTCTAGATACATGAGGGTTTAACTACAAGCCAACAGTCTCCTATGGTCAAGAACTAGCCTAGTGTCTCAATCACAAGCAAGTAAGTAAATATTACAAGATGTAAGAGCACCAAATATATAATAGCAAGGCGTCCCATACATTACATATTAGATGATCATGAAGCTAGTCGTACAAAATGTTAAGACTAGCAAGAGTTCAGTCATACATGATCAACTCTAGGATCTGTCAATCATTTACAGCCCGTAGGTAGACAGTAAGTAAAGGTGCAATACGAGCTAACACGTGCTCGCCGGCTAAACGCCTCAAAAGAATAATTTTTTTACAATAAAGTGGGAGGACAAAAAAAATCCACTCGTTGCCAGGGTTACGCCTGGTGGTCACCATCTGGCTGAAAGACAGATGGATCCTCTGGTGCTGCTCCGATATCTGGCCACACAAAACCAGCTGGGTCAGACCCCAGAAAGAGCAAGTGCCACAAAGGAGACTTCACTTAGGAACTAAAACCAGCAAATCACAATAGAATATTAAAGATAATAAATAAAAAACTGATAATAGTAGAGATAACAACCGTAAACTGAGTACGAGGAAACCATTCAAGTAGCCAGGTCACAACCCTTAAACCAAATAAGGACCGGTGTTGCAGCCTTTATCTGAATAGAAACATGTCTCATATACTAATGGTACAGAAAAGACAATAAATTAAGAAAGGACACAGAACTGCTCCGGGAGCCAGGTTACAACCCTTAAACCAAACAAGGATCGAGATTGTAACCCTTCGCCTGAACAGAACTGGACCCCTGATCTTTATTGTTAAGACCAATATAAATAATAATGGTATTGAAGTAAGGTAAGACCCCGTGTCCTTTGGAGTTTTCATTGAAAATCAACTCCCAATAGGTAGATTTCTCCCCCACTTGTCATTTTATATAATATGTGTGATTTTGATCCATAAGAACCCAGCCCATATGATAGATTCACCATTTAGAATTTTTTTAGAGGCTCATTAAAGTCCTTTTTTGGTGTTTGTATGAATATAGGTGTATCCCATGGAGAGATTCCAAAGAGGACACACCAAGTGCTTGTGAAAACGCCAAAGAGGACATGTTGATGTCTAATTTCAGATTTATATTAGTTAGAGGGTAGTTTAGTCATGTTAGAAATGTTTCCCATGGTTTTCATTAGGTTCCCTACAAGTTTGGACAAGTGTTTTAGGCCTACATGTCATATTTATATGCATCTATATGATAATTAGTGTATATTAGAATAATGGACTGTTTTGAGCTATTTTATATATATTTGTATGTATGGTGGTGGTTTGTTGTGTGTGGAAGAGTGGAGGATCATGCCTACCTAATTGGTGGTGGGTTGGTATGGTTGAATGAGTGTGGGTTGATGTATGTGTGTTTGTGAGAAGGAGAGTGCAGTTGTAATTGTGTTTTGTTTGTGAGTGGTGAGAGTGATTTAGAGTGGTTTGTGAGAGAGTATTAGAGAGGGTTTTAGAGTGTAGAGAGGGGAGTTTGAGGGGGGGTCTTGGGGGCATGCACAACAGCCATAACCCCCCCAAACAGTGCTCAACAGCAGCCCCAAAATGGGGATTGCAGCAGCACAGTGCCGCTGAATTTTAGCAGCAGCAGCAGCTTTTTGAAGCTACTATTTTCAGCAGCTTATGGCTGCTGTTGTCATGCCCCGAGTCGACAAATCGTTCGTCCCCGGTGTCATTTTGCCGAATCGATCGTCCTCGCTAAGGCGTGATGCCGTACGAGTCTGAAATTGCACTCGTACAAGGCAAGAACGTTACGTTGATTTTTATATTGAAACACCAAGTTGTAACTTCACAAATCACATCAAATTGAGACGCAGTATAGGAAGATAGAAATATGCTTTTTCATTCATAGCTTGCAATGAAGTGCAAGTCGTAATTACATTGGATGCCGTTGCGGCTACATTGATTGAAAACAAAAAAACATACTCGACAAGCTGCATGAACTAACACTTGCCGTTCCATACATTCGCCCCTTTATACATAAGCCTTCGATTGAATTAGCTTCAAAATACTTCAGCATAGGAAGAACTTCAAAACGCCTCTCCGTACTTCAGGTTCAGTTTAGAGCGCCCGTCGCACCTGGAGAATTTGGGGGAGGGGATTAACACACTTACTAAGTGGACGAGACGAATCCACTCGTCTAAACCGACTCTGATTGTTAAGGTAGGCATGCTTTAGAGTTGTCTTTCTATTTAGAACAAAATGAATTCAGTTCATATCGATAGCCATCTTTGAAGTAATAAAGCATACAGTAAAATATAGCGATTTATCCCATTTTTTACCACGGCCGTGCTCGTCCCTGCATAAAAATAGAGATAATATTTACTACCTGCATAAGACAATAGGTGAGCATGCTACTATCTTGTATGCGCGGTCATTGGTGTTACACACCACGTGGGACTATCTCAACGGTATTTTGGCCCGTTCAGTCTAGGTTGCAAGCCTGACTGACGGTCCCACAATGCATCAACACGATTATTCATTCCCCTAGGTCGATTCGATTCCGATGCCCTGGATACCGATTCGAGGAAAATCAACTTATGCACAAGCTGTCCATGACCATGCCAATGTGTGAACAGTTTAATATATGCAAACAGTTTTGTATAGCACGAACAATATTGAACGACATTATCATTTCTTCCAACTCATGCAACGATTCATTTTCCCCAAAGCCGTACTCCCGATTTAGTGTCCTGTGGGCACCAAATTGTCCGAGGCATCATAACCCACGATCGACGTTTTATATTATTTTCCAGCACGTGAAATAGTCTATCTTTTTACTAGAACATTAAACTTTCTCGTTTATGCGAGAACTTGTATTTTTAGAGTAAATTACTCTAAATCGATACGTTTTTTCTGAGTTCTTGACCTTAGTGGATTGGCATGCATTTAACTTGGCATCGTCGATTTGAATGAATTCGAGGCAAAAGAATTTCGTTTACGGGACAGAGTAGAAAAGAAGGGGCCGAATCACCCACCAAGTTCTTTGATCGTGCCGACCGTCGAAGCACTTCACAGCGTTCAAGCTTTAGTTACGCGAACTCCTGCAATGGCACCAACACTTTGTTAGGATTCCTTCTTTATTCTCTCGCTTCGAAATTCGTAAATTGCATCCAAAAAATGAAGCAAAAGCACTTCATCAAAACCCAGCGACAAAAGCTTCCAGAAAACCATACAGCGGTCCGGTCCCGTCGAAGGGACTCTTATATAGAGCTCACTCGTCGAGACGCAGCCCGCTGCATCTAGGACTTATTCCAACATAAGTCGTTCCATTAGTTGGATCGATTCTCGTAACATCCGTCCAAATCGATTTGATCGATGCCGCAAGGTGTTATCGTTTATCAAGCTCAGCGATCGAGTCAGATGGCCATCTAAGTTTCCGACCGATCTGACTCGACGCAAGCATATTATGAAGTCCGTCGCCTACCGAAAGCAGGGCGCTACAGCTGTAAGCAGCCATACCCCCCCTTTTGGCCAATATATGTTAGTATGTGTGTGTGTGTGTGGGTGAGTTTGTATAGTGTTTGTGTGCGTGTTTTGGTTAATAGTAGTTAGATGTATGTTTTAAGAAGGAAAATATTAGATAGTATATGGCATGTTATGTTATAAGTTTAGATAAGTTAGTAGGTAATAGATGTTAGTATCCTAGGTAAGTTAGTTAGTGGGGTGTTAGAGACTTGGTATTGGGGTACCTTGTTAGTTTGAGTTAGAGTACTAGTTAGATATAAGTTAGGGTGGTATCCTAGGATACCAATACGGTATCTTAAGATTTACCCTTTACCTTAAGGTAATAAAATATTTACCTTTTTAGCAAGTGAGATATCAAGATACCATGGTATGGTACCAAGATACTAGGATAAGAGTTGGAATACCTTAGTAGGGTATTGAGGGATACGTAGAGTGAGGGTAAAATAGGCAAGGGTATGAGTTAGAGGCTAAGTAATGAATTTACCTTAGTAAGGTAAAGGGGTAAGTTAAGGTAATGCCTATTTACTAAGATATGAGTTTACTACTTTAAGATATAGTTATAATTAGGATATTATGGTTGGTAATGGTTAGGAATAGTAGACTAGTTTTGACCTCGGTTGACCACAGTTGACTATTTTGACCAAAAGTCAACCGGAAGTCAACCGCAGCCTAGAATTGACTAGAACTTGATCAGAGTTGACCAGTTGACCCAAAATCAACTGTTAGTCAACGTTAGTCAAGTTTGACCTAGAGTTGACCTAGAGTTGACCAAGGATTAACCAGAGTTGACCAATTAACCAAAAGTCAACTGTAAGTCAACCTTTGACTTATATTGACCTAGTTTGACTTACTTTGACTTAGATTGACTTGCTTTGACATAGATTGACCTAGTTTAACTTGCTTTAACTTAGTATGACTTAGTTTGACTTGTTTTTACTTCCAGAATATTATATTGATACAATATTCCATCTTTTGGTCCTCGAGGCACAGTATTGGACTCAGTTGACATATTTCATCACAGCTCAGGCGAGTATATTCTCTGATAACTTTTTCAATTTATGATAACTGTTATAATTCATGTACTTAGTGTAGATATACTTGTTCTTGACACATTGGTCACACGGATTGGTATTCATGGATCCCGACATGAGATGTTATTCCTTGTTATCTTGGTATATCTTGTGCAAGCCCCTTGTAGTTCTTGTACAGTATATGGACATCGATTCTCAAGGAGACTTGCTCCTTTTTCGTAGAATCTCGTATCGTGACGTGTCTTGTTTGGATCCACTCTACCAGTCAGGGGCGGGGAGTACTAGTATAGATGTATGGTCATTATTCGCCTTGTTTATTCTTATAGACCTTGTGAATGCCAATCCTACACTCCACGTATGATTGGCTAGATCATTAGACCTTGTTCAGACACAAGCCGGCCATATGTCGAAGCTAGTACTCACACACTTAGATAGATGATTCTTGATTCTTGTACATGCCATGATCAATTTTACTTGCCTTGTTCTAGCTCTAGATTCACATCTTACCTTGCCATGATACTTACATGTACATTCATGATTTCTTGTATATACTCTCTATTTATAGTCTTGTAGCTTTTATCCTATCTTGTGAACTATTGTTAGTTGATTGTGCTCATTCCATCCTAACTGGATATGTTGACAAAATATTACAGATGACGGTGAGGAGGATTGTTGTACCTACTATGGTCCGGATGACGTAGTGGGCATAGACTTGGAGACCTTGGTTCAGCAGGGCTTAGCTCCGCCCGACGAGCCTCTAGCTATAGTTTAGTTAGAATAGATTTTGGATTGGACCTTGTCTCCAGCTTACTACTTATGCTTATGATATTGGGATATGTATAACTATATTACTTTGTGTTTCTCTTCTCTCTGTTGAACTGGATATTGCACTTTGTGGTTTATATCTATCTTGATTTCGTGTCATGATTCTTTCTACTAGATTGTGATCGAGATTATTAGTATTTCATATTATATCCTTTGTACGGAGATGGTAGATTATTATATACTGTTTGCTAGCTAGCAGACCTACAACGTTCTATGCCGTTTTTACGGAGTAGGCTGGACATTGTTACGCACTTGTGCCCCTACCTAGGGTGCAAGTCGTGACATGTAGAGTCGCAAATTTACAAAGGTTCTCTAAATTTTACAAAGTTCCTCTAAAATTTACAAAGATCCTAAAATTTTCACGTAGAGGCTCCCATTTCCAGGATGTTATGTTTAGTAATCACACGACTCGAACTCTAGTAAGCTCCTCCGAGCCACTAAAATAGAAGAGGGTAAAATGCCATCTCGATATAACCACCATTTAAAAAATTAAATGTTAAGGGTGTTGATCCAAACTGGATCACAGTCAACCTGATTTAGATAATTAACAACTGATATCTGATATGGTCCAATACGACACATCAAGTCCAAGATAGAACATCATCTATGATCCAATACAATGCATCAAGTTTAAAACAGATGTCGTCTACAATCTATTGCATTGTATTACGTTGCAAATGTAAGTGTTCTCATTCTGTAATTTTATAATTTATTGAGACTAGAAAAATATGTACGTTGAGTCGCACTATGTCATCTCAACCCCTAGACATATCTCTGCAAACTCTACCATATAAACAGACCAATTCCTGAACCAAACCAAACCACCCTCACCCATATAGGGCTTCTAGTCTGAGACAGACCGAACTCGGGCCGAACTCTGCATAAAGCAGAACTCGGGCCAAACTCGGCCTCGTTAAAATTAGCAACCTGATTTTTAGGAACACCTTGCTACGAGCTATCTAAAGTTTGAATTTTTGAATATTTGGGACAGAACTCTGGCCGAACTCTGCCTCCCCTGTCTAGTATAAATAGAGCTTGATTCCTCTTATTTCAAATCATCTCTCACTCTCAAGCTTTCAATCTTCTAAGCCTTATATGCTCTAAGCCTTACTCTTCCAAATCCCCTAGCCACAAAACTTCCTAAGCCCCAAGGTGCTCAGTGCGATTCAGCTAGAAGTTCTGTGCAAGAGTTGAAAAAAAGTCACTTGAAAAATTCTAAGTTTCGCATTTGCAAAGTTAAAGTAGTCGAACGCTTCAAAGGCTCATATTTGTAAGAAGTTGGCGTGCTCTTCGGACTAAAGGCACGTGTGTACCCTATTTCACAAATAGTGGATTTCAACTCCGAGCAAGAGTTTTCGGGCCTGGACTAGTCCTCCACGAAGGAAACCAGGATATATCACTGTGTTTGCGTTTGCTCTTCTAAACTCTTTTAATTTTTACATTATTACTCTGTTTATATATTCTTCTGGTAGTTGCTTTCTGGACTTAGCAATAGAGTTATTTTTTAATTGGTCATTATAGACACAAACTCTATTCACCCCCCTCTAGAGTTGCCTACACGTTACTTCAGTTGGTATCGGAGCTCTGGTCTCTTGATAAAAGATTAACACCTTAGAGCTGATCTATGGCAACCACACAACCCATTTTTACTAACCAAGGTGAAGGACAGTCCACTCATAGGCCACCCCTATTTGATGGAACCTACTACACTTACTGGAAGACACGAATGAGTTTCTAACTGAAATCTCTAGACTTTGACTTATGGACCATAGTTACAGATGGTTATAAGAAGGCCTGCTAGAATTGTAGTTAATAGGAACCTCGTAGAGAAACCTCATGACAAAATACTGATCCATAAAAGAAATATGCTAGTCTAGATGCTAAGGCTATTAATGCTCTCTTCTGTGCTATAGATAGGACTGAATTCAACAGAGTATCTACGTGTACCACTTCACACGAAGTATGGAAGCTTCTAGAAGTGACTCATGAAGGAACCACTCAAGTCAAGGAATCAAAAATCAGTCGGCTAACACAGGAGTATGAAGCATTCAAGATAAAATCCAATGAGACGATCACACAGATGTTCACCAGATTTCCCGACATCGTCAACCCTCTATCTTCCCTTGGAAAGAACTACTTCAACCATGAGAAGATACGCAAGGTGCTAAGGGGTCTAACAAAGAACTGGAACCCCAAAGCCACGGCAATCATCGAAGGCAACGATCTCACTACCATGTCTCTGGAGACTTTACTGGGCAAACTAATGACGCATGAGCTCGAACTCAAGGACTTTGAAGAAACTGCTCCAAAGGAAAAAGAAATCGCTCTAAGAGTTCATCGCAGAAAGACTGCTCCAGATAAAACAGGCGATGATGACTCCGAAGGTGATGATCAAGCGCTCATGGTTCGCAACTTCAAGAAGTTCCTACACTTTAACCAAAGGAAGAAGAAACAACACAAAGATGATGATGAAGAGCCTATCTGCTTCGGTTGTAAGAAGACGGGACACGTCAAAAAAGACTGTCCTGCAACAAAGAAAGAGAGCCGATATGAAAAGTCATACAAGAAGCCATCATCTCGAAAGTATGCTAACACAAACATCTGGCATGAAAGCGAAGCCAGTGACTCAGAAGAAGAAGATGACACTCCCCAAGATGCTGCAAACGTCTGCCTAATGGCAACTTCCGACAAGGTAACAAATGATCCACTTGATGACTTTACTTTTGATGAACTTGGAGATACTTTTAGTAATTTACTTGAAGATCACAAGAAGTTACTTAGTAAATACAAACACTCAAAGGATAAGATTAAGACTCATGAAGCTGAGATTCATAAACTATCATGCTTACTTGATAATGTTAGAGACACATCAACCACAGATAACATTGAGGAGTTATCCAAGCTTAAATTAAGCTTATACGATGCTGAATCACGTATTGAGAAACAAACACATGATTTTACCGTACTCAATAAAAAGCTTACGGAAGAGAAAAAGAAGTACAATACTGCAGTTGTAAGAATTAGTGCTTTGACTACCAAATATGATGAAATATATACTGCCTCTAAAAGATTAGAGATCAGGTTGGGAAAACAGGTTATTCAACCTCAAACTCAGTCTCACGGTCACAACACTTACACGAGACACAAGACTACTCATCACAAGAATACACGACATAAGAAAAACACACATATACATGCTGCACACAAACATGCTTTCATGTACTTATATTCTCATGCAACATGAAAATCATTTACACATAGACATCATTATCATCCTACTTCTAACAAAAATATGCATGCTACATGTCACTACTGTGGTAAAGATGGACACACTTCACCACAATGTAGAATAAAAAAGATTAGTTGATTTAAGGATGTATGCATGAGTACCGAAGATTTCAGGACCCTCAAGGATTTGGGTACCAAAGGTCACATCTACTCGTGGTGTAGGTGGACCTTCCTTTATCTTCTAGAAGCAAATGGATTCTCGATAGTGGGTGCTCGCGACATATGACTGAAAATGCAAATCTTTTCGTAACACTATCGATGAAAATGGAAGGATATGTATCTTTTGGCAATATTCTAAAAGGTTATATTAGAGGTAACTGTACTATTGGTAATCCTCCCTCTCCTGTCATTAAAGATGTCTGTTTAGTAACAGAGTTAAAGCATAACTTGCTCAGCATTAGTCATCTTGCTGACAATGGATATGATATTAACTTTGGGAAAAATAAATGCTATATAGGATAAATCATCCGGAGACATCGCTTTTGAAGGGATAAGGGAAGATAATATTTATATATTCTATCTCTCGAAAGATACTAATAATGCAGGAAGATGTCTTTACGCTCACATGGATGAAAGATTACTATGGCATATGCTTCTTGGACATGCAAACATGGATACCATATCAAGACTTTCAACCAAGAAGCTAGTAAGAGGACTACCGAATATCACATTAAAAAGGATACGGTATGTGCCGAATGTGAGAAAAATAAGGCGACAAAATCTTTATTAAATCCATCAAGTCTGTAAGCACTACTAGACCCTTGTAACTTCTTCATATGAATTTGTTTGGTCCTAGTAGAGTAGCCAGTCTTGGTATAAAACTCTACGCCTTTGTGATTGTTGATTACTCTTCTCGATTTACTTAGGTTTTCTTTCTTTCAAACAAAAGTGATACTTTCTCTGTTTTTAATTTTTTTGCTAAAAAGGTACAAAATGAAAAATGCTTCATGATTACTCGAATCCGAAGTGTTCATGACAGCGAATTCGAAAAATTTGATTTTAAAAAGTTTTGTGATATAAATGGTTTTAATCATGAATTTTTTTGTCCTAGAACTCCCCAACAAAATGGTGTTGTGTAGCGAAAGAATAGAACTCTTGGCGATATGGCCAGAGTCATGTTGAATCAATTTTCACTTCCAAAATATTTTTGGGCGGAAGCTGCAAGTACAACATGTCATGTATTGAATAGGGTTTTAATTCAACCTATTTCGAAGAAAACTCCCTATGAACTTTGGTTTGGTAGAACCCTAACTATTTCTTATTTTAGAGTGTTTGGTTGTTGCTGCTTTATCCTGAATACCAAAAACAACTTAGGGCAAGTTTGATGCCAAAGCTGACGGAGGTATTTTTCTTGGATATGCTTCCAAGAGTAAAGGATACAGAGTGTTCAACAAATGCGCTATAATTGTTGAAGAATCTGCTAATGTTACTTTTGATGAGAATAATAGTACAACAGCTGTTCCTGATGACGACGATGACGTACATATCAAATCTATAACTCCTACCCCTAAGGATACAACATCTGGAACTAGTTCTCTGGACAGCTTACCAAAGAAGTTTCGCTTCACACTAGAACATCCAAAAAACTTGGTAATAGGTGATGTATCAAGAGGAGTAAGTACTCGTTCATCTGTTAGAGATTCTATAGCCAGCACTGCTTTTATATCCCAAACCTAAACATGTTTTAGAATCTTTTTTTGATGAATGTTGGATATCTGCAATGCAAGAAGAACTCAACCAATTCGAAAAAAATCAGGTTTGAGAACTTGTTCCTAAACCTGCTGACCATTCGATCATTGGTACTCGATGGATTTTTCGTAACAAAGTTAATGAGGACGGTTCAGTCACACGTAACAAAGCACATATCGTAGCTCAAGGATACAACCAAGAGGAAGGTATCAACTACGATGAGACGTATGCTTCTGTTACACGGCTTGAATCAATCCGCATGCTTTGTGCCTTTGTAAATTTTTAAAACTTCAAACTCTTTCAAATGGATGTCAGATGTGCTTTTCTCAATGGTTTTATTAAAGAAGTTTTCGTAAACAACCACCTGGTTTTAAAAACTATAAATTTTTTGATCGTGTTTTCAAGCTTAAGAAATCGCTTTATGGCCTCAAACAAGCTCCACGCGCTTGGTATGAACGCCTAAGCACTTTCTTACTTGAAAAAGGCTTTTCAAAAGGGAATATTGACACGACACTTTTTATAAAATCTATTGACGATACAATTCTATTAGTGCAAATTTATGTAAATGATATTATCTTTGGGTCTACTAATGAGGTATTAGCCAAGAATTTGCTAAGTGTATGCAGAATGAGTTCGGGATGAGCATGATAGGAGAACTTAACTACTTTCTTTGATTGCAAGTCAAACAAAACTCACAAGGGGTTTTCATCATTCAATCAAAGTATACAAAGGATATGCTGAAGAAATTTGATCTTGACAACATCAAACCAATCAGTACTTCGATGGCTACAGTAACAAAATTAGAACATGATGAAAGCGACAAACTAGTCGACCAACGTAAGTATCGAGGTATGATCGATAGTTTACTCTATTTAACTGCTAGTCGCCCTGATATAATGTTTAGTGTTTGCCTATGTGCTCGTTATCAGGCCAACCCTAAGGAATCGTACATGAGCGCAGTTAAGCGTATTTTTCGATACCTTAAAGGTACTGTTACAGTGAACTTATGGTATCTCAAAACCACATCCTTTAACCTGATCGGTTATTCGGATGCTGATTTTGCTGGATGCAAAGTCGACCGTAAAAATACCAACGACACATGTCATTTATTAGGCAAAGCTTTAGTCTCTTGGTTTAGCAAGAAACAAAACTCTGTCGCACTATCTACAACAGAAGCTAAATATATAGCTGCATGACGTTGTTGTGCTTAGATTTTATGGATGAAACAAACCCTAGCAGACTATAATTTATCTTCTAAGCACATTCCTATATTTTGTGATAATACTAGTGCTATTAACTTGATAAAGAACCCAATATGTCACTCACGCACTAAGCATATAGACGTACAACACCACTTTTTAAGAGATTATCAGTCACAAGGAACTATTAATCTAGAATTCATTGACACTGATCATCAGCTAGCTGACTTTTTCACTAAACCACTTGCCGAAGAGCGTTTCAACTTTCTTCGTCGAGAATTGGAAATCTTGGATGAAGATTTCATACGATAAGTCTTACCTGCACAAATACTTGTTAAATCAAATTCGTATATGTTGTATTGTTTTGGGTACAAGTCGAAAGGATCCTTCTGACAACAAGACGTAAAGCCTAAGCGACACGGTGCCTAGTATCTTCGGACTACCGCTAACTGGGATCCGGCCCCTACAGCTAACCTGAATAATGATTCACAAGTATATCGCATGTTCTACTTATTTTGTGGCCAATAAAATCTACTATTTTTAATTCTAGACCATCTTTTCTACTTTTTGTGCGTATCTTTACATTGTTTGGAGTTCTGGATCCACATGGACCGAACTCGGGCCGAACTCTACCTAAGACAGAACTCGGGCCAAACTCGATCTGGTAGGTTCCAGAACTTTCATCCATTCTTGGTCGTCCGATCTACTTGATCAACCCCCACTCTTTTACTATTGCAGTCGGCCTTACTTTATAAAACCACAATTTTTAAACTTCTCTCTTCATCTTCCACCTCTCTCCATCCACTTTTCTCAAAACCCTAACCCTAGATCTCTCAATTTTGGTGCTCTCTCCTCTCCAAACTCAAGATTTGAAGCTTTTGGGGATTCTCTTTCATCTTCATCAATTCTCTTTGAGGTATATCTCTTGTAGCTTCTACTCTCTACTCTCCTTATTTTTTCCATGGCACCAAGACTATTTTCTAGAGGAAAAAGGAGTAGAAGTGAAGCATCTTCATCTAATCCTTCTTCTCCTTCTCCTAATGTCAATCCCCTTCACCCTTTATTTAATCCACCACTTCCTTCCAATGACGACACCTACAATGAGCACATCTTTGTTTCGTTAGAAGCTTCTAACGAATGGTATTCGGATTTTTGTGCACGTAGTGTGGAGCCGGGTCATCCTATCAATTTAACCATCTTTCATGAATTTGAACCTAATTTTAGAGAACTTTGTATTGATGAACTAGTCTCTACTTCTTCACGAATTTATCTTAATGCCATCCAAATGTTTTATTGCAATCTCACTCATGATGACCATAAAATTTATTCAAGGGTAGCCGGTATCGACATTGAGTTCGATGACTTTGACTTGGCGGAGTATTTGCAACTCCCAGAACCCAATACTTGGGAACGCATTGTCGATGCTCGTGACTTCAAATTTGTTGGCGATATCACCCTAGAAGGCATTAAGGACATTATGTGTGAACCCAACCTTCGTCCTTGTAAACTTTGTGACAAATATCTCAACCAACATTTTAATGAACTTCATCGTATCATATTCTCATCTATCCTGCCAAAAGTCGGATCTACGAATGAAGTCACTTACTTAGAGATTACGACACTGTATTATCTATATTTCACCATCCATTTCAACTTTCTACGCACGATGATGGACTGGATGATTTTTGCTAGGAAGAAGCCCAAAGCACTTGTCTATGCTATGTACCTTCCTATGATCTTTTCTACATTCAACATTAGACGCATATCAGTTTTTAGGAGCTCCTGCATATCTTTCTGTCACGATCCGTTACCCAAATTGTTGGGCCGGGCCGAGTCATGTCCAGCCTACGCTTGAGATAAAACGTAGTAAGCTGTTCCAAAGATATGAAAGTAAGACTAAAATGTGTTAACAGTTCTAGAAGTAATAAAGAGTCATAAATGCTGCAAACACAAAAGTCATCAGCTACATATAAGTAAGTCCAAGTACAAGTCCGAAATGTAAAGCTGGATACAGGTCCAGTCACAAAATACATAGTCTAATACATGACTACTCTAAAACATTCCGAGCAACTATACAAACTAGACGAGTTTCCCCGCAGGTACATCATCGTAAGATAAAGCCTGGTCCTCGGCAGTAACTCCATAATATGAATCACAGAGCAACTCCTCCTCAGTAAGAATACCTACAACGTTATCCTGTCAGGACGGGAGCAAGTACTGTTTCTAGCAAACTAATATATGAAACATGAAATGAACATAAGAGAAATAAACTGGAATCATGACATCTCATAATCTATCATAGCAAGGACACATATGTCATATAGACAGATGTATATGTAATGTTTAAAATTGTAGCAGGTACGTGATCGTCAATAATGTACAGGGGCACATAATGAAATATACTTCCATACAAGTGATACGACGATAGATGTACATACGCATAAATCCGCTTTGAGATAAAGCCTACGGCGTGTAGGAGCGTAAAAAATGCTTTATGGACTGAGTCAAAGAGATTGTGAATTTTACGCCTAGCTATTTTACGCAAGCTACTTTACGCCAAGGCAGTTCATTAAGTTTTACGCCCGGGGACAGGCTGTCAGGTCTCATTTAATGCAAGTGATAATGAATCTGACATAATGATTAGCTGACAGCGTATAAATACAGAATTCGAAGAGATTGGATTTTACACCAAATCCAATACTTGTCGTATGGTGTGCAGAGAAGGCTATTTTACGCTCATTAAAATCACTTCTTTTTACGCACGATAGTTATGTGAGCTTTTACGCTCAAGGCTATTGTGAGTGTAAAGTCTATTTGGGCTAAGTTTTACGCTCAAGGCTATTTTTAGCCACTTTACGCTGAGAAGTTTATTTGGGTTGTTTTTACGCCAGTTTGCCACTTTACGCTTGGAGCATATTTTGGGTTATTTTTACGCCCAATTCTTCCTGACTACTTTGGAACGTGGTTTATCCACGTGGCTTTCATGCCATATTTATTGAAGAACGTGTGTACGTGCTCCCTATTTTTGTTAAAATAATGGGACACGTGTCAACATATGTAGAGGGTGACTTCCATTGTGGGTGACAGTTACCAGCGTAAAAACCTAATTTTGTTGCTTTTTACGCACGATGGCTCAAGTCTATAAATAGACTTATTTTTCACATTAAGAGGATGAGAATCAGAGAGACAGGAGATAATACAGAGATCAGAGCCTAGAAACTTTGATTTTCAAGAGCATTCTTTTTCAACTTTTCTTCCAGAACAGAGTGAAGCAAAGCAGGAAAGCATTCGACCTCGCCATCAGTGCCCAAGTGCGTTGATACCTTTCTGGTGACTTAGTTCTTCCGGCTATTCATTTTCTAGCAGTGATCTTCATCATCATCGTATGGTCCAAGGAACAAAGTGATCGCCTTCAAATCAGACTTCCATAGCAATACTTCCCAGAACAATTTGTACTTTCTGTACTTTTTCTCATTTTCTTTCAAAAGCCAATTTTAGGCATTTTGTTAAGTGAAACAAAATGTCGACTCTGCTGGGGACGACCTTCTCCTCTGACGAGGAGGCAATTGCTCAATACGATGATGTGTCGGTCGGATCGACAAAGAAGACTCTGGTTGTACACTTCGACCAGACTGCCTACGAAGAAATGCTCCGAACTAGGGGTGGTACTCACTACTCCAAAGTTCAGAAATCGAGGAAAGCGCAAAAAGTTTGGATTCCCAAATCCAAAGCATCCTCGGATCTCCTGACTGTCTCTGAAGGCAAAGGAATCCTTCCTACTCCTGTTGTAGGGGCTCCCGTTTGTAACGAGGCAGTCCTTACTTCAGAGTTGCACCCTGAGCGTAAAAATAAATCTCCTGTCTGTGACAGTGAAGATTCCCAAGTTTTACGCCTAGCGTGTAAAAACCAGGTTTTACGCCCAGTGCATAAAAACAAAGATTTACGCTCTATACTTAAGAATAAGTCTCCCGTCTGTGACGCGGTCGATCCCAATATTCTACATTCTGAGCGTAAAAATAAGTCTCCCGCCTGTGACGCGGTAGACACACAAAATTTATGCTCCATGCGTAAAGGAAAATCTCTCGTCTATGACGTGGCAGATACTCATATTTTACGCTCTGTGGGGAAAGGTAAATCTCCTGTCTGCGACAGTGTAGATAAAATTCATAAGGATGCTTCTGCATCTAAAGTGAATGTACCTGCACGCATGAAGCATAAAAACATAGTTGGTAAAACTTCTGTTTTTAACCAACAACCTTCTTGTACTGCTGTACGCAAAGTTCCAAACCTTCAAATTACGCACAATGCTGATGGAGTCCTTTGTGCTCAACAATCTCAGGATTTACGCACACAACTCCAAGCACGTAAAAATGCACAGGTTGGTTCTGCAAATGCAGCCAGTGGTCTTCTTTATACACAAGGGACTAAACGTTTCTCTACCCCAAACGTAATAAAGAAGACTACTTCTTCTGCTCCTTCTGATTTACGCGAGTTGTTAGTGCAAAAGCGTAAAGATAGACGATCTTCTGTGACACTCCCCTAAGAGAATCACCATTGTGAGTGTCATCAGATTGTAATCAAGTGTTGTTGTTCGGCTTCCAAACGGTCAGTTTTTGATCGGTTAAGTTTCAATATGCCTCAACAACAAGTTGATGACCAAGAACATGAGTTATCATATGTGTTAGTCAATATGGCATCTTATACCAACAGAGGACGACGTCCAAGACGCAACATGTCCCAAACTCCAGGTCAACAACAATTCAACAGACTTCTTGATTCCTTTGAAGGAGTATATCAGAATACTCGATCAAGAAGGCAAAGACAGTTGCAGACTTCTGATTCAGAAGCTGGGGGTACTCAATCTCTTGAGTCCAAAATAGATAGTGTCGATTCATACCTCTATACCAATCCCTCTATATCTTCAAGAGAGGTTGAATCCTACACTATTAGAGATAAACCGGAGACGTCATCTGCTAATACAGAACAACGTCTAACTGCCGTTGAGCAATCATTAAAGGACATACTTACTATGATGCAAAGCATGCACCAGATGATAATGACTCAACAAACTGCAACATCATCTGCTAATACAGAACAACGTCTCACTGTCGTTGAGCAATCATTAAAGGACATGCTTACTATGATGTAAAGCATGCACCGGATGATAATGACTCAACAAACTGTTCAGCTGGTAGTAGCAACTCCGGTGCAAGTAGCAGCACAAACTCAAGATAGTCAAGGGGTTGATATACCTTTGAATATTCAAGAGCCTGCTGTTAACCAAATTTCTACATCCCCAGATCCTATCATTCCAGAAGATGTGCCACTTTCGGTGGGAGTTACGGTACATCCGACAACAATTCAATGAAATGTGCTTCCTCAAACCAGTGAAGCTATTCAAGCAGTACGAGAATTAAAAGCACAGTTTGAGGTTCTGAAGTATAAGGATCAACTCCAGAGGTTATGGATTAAGCAACCTTACCCTCCTCATTGGAATGATGTACCTTTTCTACCAAAATTCAAGCCACAATCAATGGTATTGTTTGATGGAAAGGCTTCTCCTAGTCAATATATCAATTACTTTGATATTATGACTGTGCATCTGCAGAAAAATGATGCTCTTCTCACTCAAGTGTTCATTGGGTGCTTGACGGGTTCAGCTTACGATTGGTATCGTAGTTTACCCGACAATTGTATTTCGTCTTTTGACAAATTCAAAGCAATATTTCTTTTCCGCTTCTATGAAGGAGGCATGGACATTAACATGTCTTCCTTAATAGAAATCAAACAAAAGGAAAAGGAAGATACTCGGACGTTTATTGAACGTTTCCGACAGGCAACTCTGAAGATGCCTTTAGACATGCCAGATTCAGCACTGATTGATACGTGCAAGATGAATCTGCGACCATCTATTGCTATCTTTACGGGTTCCCAATTCACAGATTGGGCCTCGTTTATCATAGCAGCAGTTTCAATCGAGACTAATGGTTGATTGGCTAGGGAGCACGTGATGATCTTCGCTTCAGAAGACAAATAAAAGAAAGGCTCTTCTGGTAATAATTTCGGCAATCATAATGGGAAAGGAAATGATACTCTTATGGTTAATCTTTCCAAAAATAAAACGACGCCGAATAATCAGGAGTCTTCTAAACCAAAAGAATAATACTCTTTTGAGGAAAGTGATATCCCAGGGATATTTCAATGTCTGGTAAAGAGTGGTAAACTCCAAATTCCGGAGCCGAAAAGGCCTAATGAGGTGAATCTCACTGACAATCCTAAGTATTGTATCTATCATAGATACATAAATCATCCTACTAAGTCTTATTTTGTTCTAAAGAAGAAAATCCAAGAGCTGATCAATGCCAATGCCATTGCTTTAACTAACGATGAGCATACGGTCACAACCAATATGGTTTCTCTTCAATTCGGAGGTTTTCCTCCTCAACAAGTCCCAGGTGGGATTTTCCTAATTTTGAAGGCGACGAAGAAGATTGTGAATATCCCGCCTGCCAGAGAGGAAAATAAAGGATTATTGCCTCTCACATTAAAGAATGGTGAAATTATGTGGGTACATCCTGACTTGGTACCTGAAATGGAAGATGAAGGAAAAACTTCAAAATCCAAGAAAGGTAAGAAAGTCAAAACCTGTAACATGATTTCTCATGTTATTCCAGATCCAGATGATTTGGATCATCTGTGGGATGGCATTCCTTTAGAAGATAGACTGAGAGGTTTGAACATATGTCCTCCAAGTCTGGCTCCTCCTACCAAGCTCAAGTTGACTCATCAGCAGTGGCTAGCTATGAACAGTTCCCTTATACAGGACACAACAAGTTTTTGCTGCTTATGAGAAAGCTCCTACATGGATCTTTCCTCGTATCCCGAGTATTCCTTCTTCTTCTACGGCTACAGAGATTCCTATTCCTCCTTCTTCGGAAGTCTCTATGCCTTCTTTTTTTTTCTGTAGTTATAGAGATCTCTTCTCCTTCCTCTATTGAACCACCTGTTAAAAGTTCGCTGCCCATTCACTTATACAGTCAGCAATCAGTCCTTCTCATAAAAAAGATGGGCTATGACTTTCAAAAGGCAGAGGATTTAAACTATGATAAAGGAATGTGACTTCCTTTATAGATTCAAAGTCAAAAATCTACTGTAGGATTGGGTTCGAAAATTCCTCATAAAAATCCTCACAAGAAGAAGGTTAAGGGAAGGAAAACTAAATCCTACAATATGGTACTTCCTTCTTCTGAATCTGAAGAAGAAACCTTTGCTGGTACAAGATCTGGGAAAGAGTACCATAAAGATTATGAGGGATTCTCCAAAGAAACAGAGGATATTGAAACACCACCAACTCAACTGTCTCTTGTTCCTACTAAACCATCTGTGGTTGAGAAGGGAAAACAGAAAGCAGTACGCTTCGACGTCCCGTTGAAGTCTGCTTCCAGTCAAGGGGTAATAATAAAATCCTACAAATTTGATATTCTAGCCCATTTAGCTAATACTCCGGCTAGACTCTCTATCTTCGAGTTGCTTCGCCTTTCTAAAGAAAGTCGCAAAACTTTGAGTGAGGCTTTGTTGCAAGCTGACTCGTGCTTAGCCCAACTCAAGACTCCCGATAATATACCAGTATCATGCCCACAATGCCATAGTATGATGGAGGTCATTCCTAACATTACCTTCACACAAGAGGACATGCTGTTGAAGTATAACAAACATGACAGGCCTTTGTGCTATACTGGGTATATCGAATCCACTGAAGTTGACAAGATTTACATTGATCCTGGGTCTTCCATTAGCATAATCCTTCAGAGTATGTTAAGACCGTTGAGGATTCCTACTAGTGACTTGACTTACACTAGTACTACAATAGTTGGTTTCAACTCTGGAAAGAGTAAACCACTGGGGAAGATTCGTCTGAAGATTCAGATTGGTGATCTTCGAACTATGATGACATTCTATGTTATTAACTCAGACGTATCCTACAACATCCTTCTTGGAAGACCGTGGATACATGAGCATAATATTGTGCCTTCAACTCTCCACCAATGCTTCAAATACGTGGATTCCCAAGGGGTTGTGAAGACTGAGTTTGCTGATATCAATCCTTTCAAGGGTGTCGAAGCCTATTTTTCTGATTCAATGCTCTACAAATAAGAGCATATAAAGGAGATATCAGATATGGCTGAATATCGATCATCTGCCGAAGATCAGTCTATTTATGAAGATCCTCCAGAAGAGCAACCTTTGAAGATCAAAGTCAAATGGCGAATCCAACCCCAACCTGTCAACGACCAACCTCTGAAGATCATGGTCAAAGGGAAAACTCGAACTTCATCTGAGGAATCAGTGAATGTTCCTGCCAAGAGTCAAGACCAACCCCTTATGATCAAAGTCAAGGGACGTACTTCTCGTATAAATGATCCAGAACCACCATTGATCATCAACCTTGACAAGTCTACACAGAAGACGGATGACAGTCCGTTAATGATTAATCCAAAGTGTAGCGGTCAAATTGTAAATGATATAAATATTGATTATTCTATATTTTCCAATATCAATGAAGATTTCCTTTTTGAGTATATGGCTGTCAAATTTCTTGAAAGAATGACTTTACCTTCTGATGATCAAAGTCATCAATATAAAGATGACATAGATATAGAGAAAACTTTATACATTGACCATAAGGAAAATTCTTTTCCTCTTCATGTCGATGTTGGACCTTATGCTCAAAGGTTCTTAGCATCTTCTCCCTATCTTCTTCCTGTAGCTGCTTCATCGAAAGCTTGTGTAACTTATATACATCACAAATAATCTTATTTTGTGATTTCGTCTGATAAGAAAAACAAGCGCCAAATTGTGTTTGGCCTGGCTAGAAATATCCCTGTTGTTCAGACGGATGATTTTAGAGATAAAGATAAAGGAAGAATCCGAATTGACAAATATAGTCAACAATCTCTCAAAATTATCCAGAATATGGGATATGATTTGAAGACTATGCAAGGTCTCAATCAAGGCAAGGGTAAACGATTACCATTATGTGGTGATCCATTTTACCAGAAAACTCGTCATGGGTTGGGATATGATCCGACCCACATGTTTAATGATGATATACAAGAAGAATTCTCTTCTAGTTCTTCACAATCTTCAGATTTCGAAGAAATCCATTTCATTGAAACTGAATATATTAGAGGAAACTATGTTAATGAATCTGAATGTATATTCTCAGTCAACATAGTTCAAACTGATGGCGAATATGAGCCATTTGAAAATGACCCTTGGGCCCAACAGATGGACACACAGTGGAAACTTCGTTTTGAACAACGACAACCACCTACGGAGGATGAGATTCTTCAAATTGATGTTGGAGACGGAACTACATCCAAGCCAATATTCATCAGTAAGAACCTTTCCGAAGATGAAAAGAAAGAGTTGATAAAATTGATTAAAGAATATATTAATATCTTTGCATGGAGTTATGAGGATATGCCGAGTTTGGATCCTAAAATTGCTACTCCTAAACTCAATATTCTTTCTAATGCCAAGCCTGTAAAACAACAGCAACGGCATTTTCGACCAGACATGATGGATGCAATTGAAGCGGAAGTCAAAAAGTTGATTACATGTGGCTTTGTTCATGAAGAACAACATCCAGACTGTGTTGCCAATATTGTTCCTGTTATGAAGAAGAACAGAAAAGTCCGAGTTTGTATAGATTTTCGAGATCTTAATACAGCTTGTCCAAAGGACGAATTTCTACTTCCAATTACTGATGTCATGAAAGATAATACATGCAGTTTTGAACGCATGTCTTTAATGGACGGATTCTTAGGATACAATCAGATCAAGATGTATCCCGAAGATGAGAAGCATACTGCTTTCCGAACACCCCTTTGGGTTTATTGTTATACGGTTATGCCGTTTGGTCTTAAAAATGCCGGTGCCACGTATCAAAGGGCTATGAGCAACATCTTTCAAGAACATCTACGGAAAACAGTTGAATGTTATGTAGATGACATCGCTGTCAAAAGTCGATCAAAAGATGATCACATCCAAGACTTAAAGACAGTATTTGAATTAATGCGTCAGCATCAATTGAAAATGAACTCTACCAAGTCCTTCTTAGGGGTTTCCAGTGGCAAGTTTTTGGGATTTGTTATCACTTCTCAGGGTATCCATGTTGACCCTGATAAAATCAAAGCAATTCTTGAAATGCGTCCTCCACGCAATTTAAAAGAACTCCGCGGCTTCCAAGGTCGCATTGCCTATATCAGGAGATTTATATCCAATCTCTCTGGGAGATGCCAACCTTTCTCCCGTCTATTAAAGAAGGATGTATCATTTGTTTGGGATGAAGCGTGTCAGAAAGCTTTCAATGACATCAAGCAATACCTAACAAATCCTCCTGTTCTAGTACCACCAGTAGTGGAAAGACCATTTTTGCTATATGTTCGAGCATTAGATCATTCACTTGGTGCTCTTCTTGCACAAAAAAGTGATATAGGTCATGAACAAGCAATTTATTATCTTAGCCGAATGATGGTCGGAGCTGAACACTGGTATACTCCTGTAGAAAAGGAATGTCTGGCTTTGGTTTTTGCTGTGCAAAAGACACGATATTATGTGTCAGGTCAAACTATTCATGTCATCTCCAGAATAAATCTTATTCGGGTACTGATGAGAAAACCAAGCATTCTTAACTCCAGGTTAGCTACCTGGGCAATGTTGCTCACTCCTTACGATATGGTTTATGTACCTCAAAAATCAGTAAAGGGTCAAGCATTAGCTAATTTCTTGGCAGCTCACCCTATACCTGAAACATCGAAGCTATATGAAGATATTCCAGATGAAGTCATGGATTGTAACATGACTTTGAGGGATGATATTTGGCAATTATACTTTGATGGAGCATCACGAGTTGGACCTAAAGGCAATATCGTCTCCGGAGTGGGAATCGTCTTGGTTTCTCCTGACAAAATAGTCATATACCGTGCTTATTCTCTCAATGAGCCATGCTCTAACAATGTGGCAGAATACAATGCTCTGTTGATTGGTCTCCAAGTAGCAAAAGAATTGGACGTTGAGTTCTTAGAGGCTTATGGAGATTCTCAACTGATTGTTAATCAGGTTAGAGGGACATATGAAGTCAGAAATCCTGACCTCATCCTTTATCATCAATTGGTAATCGAATTGGTACCACGTTCCCAGAATGTGGAAGCTGATGCTCTTGCTAGCCTAGCTGCAGATTTAGCTGTTCCGATTCGAAGACAAAACACAATTACTTTGTTGGACTGAGACTTATTCTGTGTCAAGAATAATCTGTATATTGAACAGAGTTATACTACAGAATCAAGTTCCCAGCAGAGGGATTGGAGAAGTCTATTCATTGATTATGCGGTTCATGGGATTTTACCTGAAGACCCAAAAGAAGCTGCGTCAATCAAGAAACGATCATTTCGATTTTATTATGATTCGTCTTTACATATGCTATACCGTCGATCATATGATGGACTTTTGCTGCGCTGTCTCTCAGAAAGTGAGGCTAAACAAATACTTCGCGAAGCTCATGATGGTATTTGTGGTGCTCATCAACCAGGTCCGAAATTACAAGACCGTATTCAAAGAATGGGATATTATTGGCCATCCATGATAGCAGAAGCCGTGGATTATGCCAGAAGGTGTAAAGCATGTCAGATTCATGCTGATTTTATTCATCAACCGTCTGAATTCATGCATCCTACAGCTGCTTCTTGGCCCTTTGAAGCTTGGGGCATGGACATTATTGGTCCGATTAATCCTTCTTCTGTCAGGGGACATCGGTTTATATTGGCTATAACCGATTACTTTTCTAAGTGGATAGAAGCAGTTCCCCTCGCTGAAGTGAAAACATTTAATGTGATTAGCTTCATCAAACACCATGTTCTTTATCGCTTCGAGATTCCTCGACGAATAATTCATGACAATGGACCACAATTTGCCAGTCAGACATTTTATCGATTCTGTGATAAGAATCGAATTCAAAATCTGGCTTCTACGGCTTATAATCCAGCTGCTAATGGGTTTAGCCGAAGCTTTCAACAAGACGATTATCAAACTTTTCAAAAAGTTCGTCTCTTCTAATAAACGTGATTGGAATGAGAAACTTGGAGAATGTGTATGGGCTTATCGAATGACAGTCCGAACTTCTACCGGTTTTATACCATTTTCATTGGTCTATGGATGTGAGGCTGTCCTTCCGCTGGAAATCCAGATTCCATCTCTTCAAATAGTCATTGCTAATGAGCTAACTACAGAGAACAATGATCGCTTACGACTCCAAGAACTTGAAGGATTGGACGAGAAGCGTCTTCAAGCACAACAACATATTGAGCTATATCAAGCCCGTATATCTCGAACTTTCAATCGAAAAGTTAAAGAGAGGATATTCAAAGTCGATGAATTAGTACTAGCTATTCGAAGACCGATGGAGATGACTCATAAAAGCAAAGGGAAATTCCAAGCGAAATAGGAAGGCCCTTATGTTATCGAGACAGTTTTTTCCAACGGTGCTTATCGGTTATCTAAGCCCAATGGAGATTTACTCATGATGCCGATCAATGGCAAATTTCTTAAGAAGTACTATGTATAAAAAAAAGAAGACACAGAATGAAAATAAAATCTTTTTAATCTTTTGTTCAGTAAAAAGGATTAAGGAAGAGGACCACTGTCTTCCTTATTGAATACATAGTCAGCCAATGCATTGATGTCACCCTCATTTCCATATTTCGTATTTATACTCGTAATTGGATTTCAGCATGTATTTTTATTTTTCTCGACTTACAGAATTTTGGATTTTCTCGTATTTTGGGTTTCGGCTCGGCTCGGTTTTAGTTGGGTTGGTTTGATTTTAAACCAATGGAACACTTTAACCTATACTCCACCCTCATTCCACCACAACCACCCTCATTAAATCCCCACCTAACATTCTCTCTCCTCATTACTCTTTCATTAATTTTCCATCATCTTCTTCCTTCTTCCACACAACACCCCACCCATAGGCAAGTGCACCTTGCCATAAATCAAGAACCCATTTTGATTTGTCCATTAGACAGATTAGCCCTCTAGAAACAACATTAGAACTTGTCATTTTTGATTTTGGCCCATAGATTTCCATAGATCTAAGTTTCCCCTATTTTCGAATTTACAAGGTTTTGATCTATTTAAGTTGGATTTTTGTGGGTTTTGATGTTCCTATGTTGGGGAGAATCAAATTTCACCCAAGATAGAACTTTAAAAATCCAAATATGGAGTTGTGAAGGCCAAGTTGTGATGTTCCAAAGATTTGAAGCCATGGGTGTTCTTCCTCTTAGCATGAGGAAGAAGAAGAACCCCCTCCCCCGCGTGCGCTCTTTAGCGTGCTGCTGGCCCGCGCGCCTCGCCGCCTTGCGCCCCGTGCGCTTGGCTGCATTGCGCTGCCCCCGTGCCGCGCCCTTTGGCGCTGGCCGCTGACCCGTTGGCGCGCACGCTTTTTAGCGCACTGCTGCCCCCCGTCCGATTGTGCACTTGGCCGCGCCCCCGGCACACTTGGCCCCTGTGCACTTGGCCGCGCCTCCGGCGCACTTGGCCCCTACGTACTTGGCCGCGCCCCCGGCGCACTTGCCCCCTGCGCACTTGGCTGCGCCCCCGGCTCACTTGCCCCCTGCGCACTTGGCCACGCCCCCGGCGCACTTTCCCCCTGCGCACTTGCCCCCTGCGCACTTGGCCGCGCCCCCGGCGTACTTGGCCCCTGCGCACTTGGCCGCGCCCCAGGTGCACTTGCCCCTTGGCGCACTGCGACCGTTTTCGAGCGCGTCTCTTGGCGCCGTTTGCCCGAGCCCCTTGTCTGGCTCACCCTGTGCCATGGCTTCCCCTCCCGACCCTTGGTGTTTTCCCTGGGTTCTTGGTTTTCTCTTGCTGATTTTGATTTCTGGGAGCTTGATGCCACAGCACGACTTGACTAACCCGACACGCCTTGACACGATTTTCTGTGTTTTAAATTATGGTTAGCATTCTCTGATTTTGGCAGTAACTTATTGGGTGCTTGTAACTTGTGGCTTTTAACTTGTAACATGCGACCTGTAATTAATCCTCTGTAACTTGATATCTTGGTAGTGGCCGCCTCGGCGCACTCTTGACTTGACTCGACCTGATAACTGGTCGTACTTGACTTGCCCTGATACCGTGGGAGTTTTTTCTTGTTGCGTTGTGCAATCTACTTGTCTTGTCTTGCATCATGCCTAGGAAGTGACTCCCTGGGTATCACGGCCAGGGATTCGCACTAAATATGGATTAGGCTAATGATTAGATCAAACTAGAACATGGAGAATTTTCAGTCACAAGCAATCTCGTTATCTGGGCGCTTTAATGGACTTGTAGCTTGCCGACGAGTAGAGCATATTTCCAGCACACTGTCATGTGTTGCACCCTCTAAGTCACCTAAGGGTATATCATCTCCAGGACAATGTACCCAATCATACTCTCAACCCGCGGAAGGATAACTGGATAGTCTGCAGGGCTTGGGACTGGAAAATTCTCGTCTGCATCTTGTTAGTAACTAGGCTTGTGATAATCCTAGTCAGTTAAGTAGTAAGCCGTAGTATTTGCTTGGCCGCTTGTGAATGGATGGTGTCCAGCATTGTCTAAGTCTTGTCTAGTCCCAGTACCTGGTACTCCTGAACATGATTGTTTTACTTATCTTTAACAATAAATGGGTAGAGACAAGGTGCTATTCAGGTGAAGGGTTACAACCCCGGTCCTTGTTTGGTTTACGGGTTGTAATCTGGCTCTCGGAATGGTTCTATGTCCCTAGTTATTTATTGTCCTTTTGTACTCTTATTACTTTTATCTTCTTCCATTTTCTTATATTTTGATATGCTGGCTTTTTTTTTTATTTTGTGGCCTCCTTTGTGGCACTTGCTCTTTCTGGGGTTTGACCCAGCTGGTTTTGTGTGGCCAGATTTCGGAGCAGCATCCGAGGATCTACCGAACCTCCAGCCCGATGATGGCGACTAGAAGGAATCCGGGCTACGAGTGGGTTTTCCATTTTGTTTCACCCACTGTATTGTAATTTTATTCTTTTGAGGCGTTTAGCCGACGAGCACCTGTTAGCTCGATGCACATTACTTACTGTCTGCATATGGGCTGTAACATAATTAACAAATCTTAGGGTTGATCATGTATGACTTAACTCTTGCTAGTCCTCCTATTTTGTATGACTAGCTTCATGATCAGCTGAATATGTAATATTTGGGATGCCTTTTATTGTATATTTGGTGGTCTAACATCTTGTAATTATATTATTTGTTTGAGATTGAGACAATAGGCTTGACCTTAAGAGACCGTTGGCTTGTAGTAAACCCTCATATCTAGACAGCCGTGACCGTATAGCGAGGTAGATTTCATTTCAATATACGTAGCTGGCTATGTACGCCCCCGCTCTCTAGTATTCTGGTTCTGGGGTGTCACATGGTTTAAGTGGTGGCCCATGCAGGTCTTGGCATTCAAGATATGTGAGGGTTTACCGGATAGATGTCTCAATCAGTACTCGTCTTTGATCTCCATTCATATCCTCTGCATCTCTGGATTCTTGTACTGATCATGTGCTTGTATCGTTGATATGTACTGGTCCTTCCTTATTGTTTTCCTTGTATCGTCTTCTTCAGCGACACTGTACCTGACCCTGCCGATCAGCAAGGTGGAGCACTTCCCGTGGACCAGCAACCCGGAGATCAAGCCCAGCATTCCGGAGTAGCCTCCAGAGTTGTACCTCCCGGAGGAGAACCCCCAGTTCGGCCCGTCCAGCCTGCAGAGCCTGACGATGGCACCTTGGTAGGTCTCATCAGGACCTCGATAGCTTCCCAGGATCGTCGAAGAGACGCCTTGTACCAGGTAGTGGCAGATGCCTTGACTAGAGGCGGTCATTCAGGGAACAGCGCGGCCAACAGCTTTAAGCGCTTGAACCCTCCATTCTTCGACGGCAGTGAGGATGCGATTGCCGCGGACGCTTGGCTTCAGGATATCGAGGTGATTCTGGGAGCAGCTAGGACACCTGAGAATGAGAAGGTAGCGGTGGTACGCCTGCAGTGGTTAGACTTGGCTCGCAGTTGGTGGACAGCGCAAGCCATGGGATTAGTGGCACCCATTGCTTAGGCAGTGTTTAGAGAAAGATTCCAAACGAAGTATTACGATGCTGTGGCTCGGTACGACCTACAGAAAAGATTTACCAACTTGAAGCAAGGAGGCAGAACGGTCGACGGTTACGCATCTGAGTTTTCTAGACTCAGTAGGTTTGCCCCCACCTTGGTGGCAACCGAGTTTGATAGGGCCCAGCGGTTCCAGTAGGGGCTACATTTGGAGATCTTGTTGGCGGTTGAGCAGTTCGAGCACTAGACATTTGATGCGGTTTTGAGAGCAGCTAGGAGGCATGAGTACATCTCCCAGAGGATCGTGGATAGGACCGGAGGTAGGAAGCGGTCCCACAGTCAGATGCACCAATCATCAGCTCCTGTCCCGGCAGCTAGGAGTTTGACCATTGGAACTCCGAGGCGGGCGGCCTCAGTGACATCGGTTCAGCATTCAACCCCGACGTACCCGCAACAGCAGAAGCAGAAGCAGACTTCCGCGATGGGATGTTCTCATTGTGGGAAGCCAGGCCATGTAGTGGCAGATTATCGTAGGACGCAAGGATTGTGCCTGGCCTGTGGAGCGGCAGATCACAAGATAGGAGCCTATCCGAATAGGGGTAGTTCGTCCTCTTCTAACCGAACCAGTCCATCGGTTAGGGTACCAGCACCTATACAGCAGCAGCAGTACCCGAGGCCCTTATTGCCTCAGGCCTATGCATTTCATCAGCAGAACCAGCAGCAGTACACCCATGCCCAAGTGCAGAGCAGACAGAGAGGTTTCCAGCAGAGGGGACCCGCAGCTAGATGACAAGGTCAGACAATGATGATGACTATAGAAGAAGAAGTTGCACCAGGTGAGGTAGTGGCAGGTACTATTCTCGTCAACTCCTCACCAGCATCGATATTATTTGATTCTAGTGCATCGCATTCATTCATGTCTGTACGATTTGCGACACAGATAGGATTGGAGCCCCAGTCATTATCAGTAAGGCTCAATATACTTACTGGTAATGGTCTTGTGGGAGTAGATCGAGTGTTTTTCTCGTGTCGGATTGTAGTTAGCGGTAGAGAGTTCCCCACTAGATTTATAGAATTCCCTATGGCAGACTATGATGTAGTCTTAGGCATGGATTAGTTGAGGAACCAGTATGCTAGGATAGACTGCCATGTTGGCAGGATTATCTTTAGTATTCTGGGCGAGCCAGAGTTTTCATTTTCCAGAGACGCAGTGGAACCATCTTCCCCAGTATTGCGGATGGCCTTAGCAGCAGTACAGTTACCTAAGATAGTTGAAGAATTCCCAGATTTCTTTCCAGGGGAACTTCCAGGGATGCCGCCAGAGCGCGAGATCGAGTTCACTATAGACTTGATCCCCGGGACAGTACCAGTATCAGAGAGAGTCTACAGGATGGCGCCTTCAGAGTTGGAGATTTTGTACAAGATGATTGAAGAATTAAGGACCAAGGGATTCATTCATACAAGTGGATCGCCTTGGGGAGCCTCGATGCTTCTTGTGAAAAAGAAGGATGGTACGTCCAGGTTATGTATAGATTATCGTACCTTGAACTCAGTGACAATCAAGAACAGATACCGTCTCCCGAGGATAGATGACTTGTTT
Source organism: Iris pallida (assembly GCA_029216955.1). Classification (NCBI taxonomy): domain Eukaryota; kingdom Viridiplantae; phylum Streptophyta; class Magnoliopsida; order Asparagales; family Iridaceae; genus Iris; species Iris pallida. The sequence goes on from JANAVB010031219.1 coordinate 3,854,603, forward strand.
GATCAACTCAGAGGGGCTTCAGTATTCTCAAAGATAGACTTGCGGTCAGGATACCACCAGATCAGAGTAGAGAGCAGGACATCCCGAAGACAGTATTTAGATCGAGGTATGTGCATTGGGAGTTCCTTGTTATGCCCTTTGGAGCGACCAATGCGTCGGCTGTATTCATGGACTTCATGAATCGTATTTTCATGCCTTACTTGGATCAGTTCATGATCGTGTTCCTAGATGATATCCTGGTCTACAGCAAGAGCGAAGCAGAGCATGAGCATCATCTTAAGATTGTCTTTCAGACGCTTAGAGAGCATCAGTTGTACGCCAAATTTAGTAAATACGAGTTCTGGCTCGATCGCATCTCGTACTTGGGTCACATCATTACTCGAGGAGGAGTGGAAGTGGATCCCCAGAAGATTGTGGCTATCGAGTCATGGCCAGTACCTAGTTCAGCGACAGAGGTTCGCAGCTTCCTTGTATTGGTCGGCTACTACCGGCGATTCGTATCAGATTTTACAAAGATTTTGGCGCCGATGACCCAGTTGACCCGCAAGGATGTGCAGTTTGCTTGGACAGCAGAATGTCAGGAATCATTTGAGAAGTTGAAGCGAGGCTTGATAACGGCTCCCATTCTCACACTTCCAGATGGGACCGGAGGATTCACAATTTATTACGACGCTTCAGGCAAAGGATTGGGGTGTGTCTTGATGCAGCATGGAAAGGTAATATCTTATGCATCACGTCAACTTCGTGATCATGAGAAGAATTACCCGACCTACGACTTAGAACTGACAGCAGTAGTGTTTGCACTTAAGCTTTGGCGGCACAACTTGTACGGAGATAGAGTGGAGGTATTTACTGATCACAAGAGCCTGAAGTATATTTTCACCCAGAAGGACCTTAATATGCGGCAGAGAAGATGGCTTGAGCTATTAGTGGACTACGATATGGACTTGCAGTATCACCCAAGCAAGTCCAACGTTGTGGCAGATGCGTTGAGCAAGAGAGTCGGAGTTTACTTCCTAACGGCGCAACCAAAATTATTGGCAGATCTTCAGAAGATAGGAATCGAAGTGGTTCTTCCTACCAACGTGGCATTGATGGCCAATCTACAGGTTCAATCCAGCATAGTTGAGAGGATCCGGATGGCGCAAACTACAGATTCCAAGATTCAGCGGTTCAGAGCAGAGTGTGAGACAGGAAGAAGGCCAGAGTTGTGCATTCATGAAAATGGTACACTTCGGCACGGCACTCGTCTTTGTGTACCCAGTAGAGATATTAGACATGAGGTCATGGCAGAAGCTCACAGTTTACAGTATTCTATTCATCCCGGTGGTATGAATATGTATAGAGATATTCGTCAGTATTTTTGGTGGAATGGCATGAAGAGGAAGATAGCCCGGTTTGTCTCTCGGTGTTTGGTTTGCCAGCAGGTTAAAGCTGAACATCAGAGGCACGCTGGACTTCTTCAGCCCTTGTCGATTCCAGAATGGAAATGGGAGCATGTGACCATGGATTTTGTGACTGGATTACCTAGATCCCCGGCTGGTAGAGATGCTATTTGGGTTATAGTTGACAGGCTCATGAAGGTGGCTCATTTTCTTCCGTTCAGAGTTGGGCAGCCTACGGCTCAACTAGCAGAGATGTACCTCAGGCAGATTGTCAGGCTTCACGGAGTGCCCGTCAGTATTACCGCGGACCGAGATTCAAGGTTTACATCACACTTTTGGCGCAGCCTGCAAGAGAGCTTGAGAACTTGTCTCCAGTTCAGTTCAGCATATCATCCGCAGACGGATGGTTAGTCGGAGCGCATAATCCAGACACTTGAAGATATGTTGAGATCTTGTACCCTTGACTTCGGTGGTTCATGGGAAGATCACCTGCACTTGGTGGAATTCTCGTACAATAATAGTTTCCAGGCCAGTATTCAGATGGCCCCGTTCGAGGCACTGTATGGCAGGAAGTGCAGATCCCCGCTAGTATGGGACGATATCGGAGAGAGGCAGATGCTCGGTCCAGAAATGATTGCCCAGACAGTTGAAGTAGTCAGAAAAGTCAGGGATCATCTTCGAGTTGCCCAAGATCGCCAGCGACATTGGGCCGATGCCCATCGGCGTCCCTTAGAGTTTGCTATCGGCGACCATGTATTCCTTAGGATCTCGCCTAACCGTGGCGTCATTCGCTTTGGCGTGCGGGGAAAGCTTAATCCTAGGTATATAGAGCCGTTCGATATCCTGGAGCGAGTAGGAGATGTATCATATCGTCTTGCTCTTCCGCCGTCGCTAAGTGAGGTGCATGATGTATTCCATGTGTCCCAATTACGACGGTATATCCTGGACCCGAGCCATATCCTAGACCATTCGGAATTGGTTGTTGGTACCAACCTTTCGTATGAGGAGAGGCCCGTGTCTATATTGGACCGGAGGGAGAAGATACTCAAGAACAAGACTATTAACTTAGTCCGTGTTGCTTGGGGTCATCACTCTCTAGGTGAGTCAACGTGGGAGCGTGAGGACGACATCCGATCGCGATATCCCGACTTGTTTGACTCGTAAGTATAGGCCTTAAAAATGAAAGTCACGCTGAGTTGATCAGAACTGAGTCTGAAAGTCACGCAGAAGTGATCAGGACAAATGTTTAAAAATCACGCTAGTGACAGCTCATCATTTGTCAGAAATTTCATCATGACTGACAGCACGACAGTCGAAGAATGTCTCCTCGTATGCCACGTATTCACAGAACTCGAGAGATCACAGCCGACTATTGCGTGACTTTCGAAATCTTCTTCAACAAGACTCAGCCTTCATCAAGTTGGCGTACCAAAAGAGCTTCTTGTCATTTAATACGACTGACAAAACAATCACTGTCAGAGATTTTGTATCGGTCGAGGCACGCCGAATCAAGACAGCTGGCAGTCCTTCCTCAAGTCTGCGTATATTTTGAGCTTTCTGTCTCAAGTTTGCGTTGATTCTGCAGTTTCATCCCTCAAGTCTGCGTGGATTTTGAAGCTTTTTACCCCAAGTCTGCGTGGATCCTGAAGCTTCTTGCCCCAAGTTTGTGTGGATTTTGAAGCTTTCTGACCTGAGTCTGCGTGGATTTCGTCCTCAACGAGCCTGCATGGATTTCATCAAATTGGAGTACGTGGCAGCCATGCCACTGATCTCTCGCATGCGTGTCCTGTAACTTGTATACGACTCATGTATGATTGCCATGTGTCCAACAGTTACAGGCCACGTCCAGTAACTGCTCACAACTTTGCATATGTTAGATCCTGCGTGATTTTTCAACTATGCAGAGGCTGTGAAGACAGTTATCTTTTTCAGTTATTTTTGACTCTATAAATAGAGTTCTTTTCTCATTCATTATACAGATACACAGATATCTAAAACTGCTGTTGAAATTTTGAGAGCTTTTCTTCTTCGCATCGTCCAAGGGATAAAGCGATCGTCTTCTAGATCGGATTCCTACAGTTGTAATTTTCCCAGATACACAATAAATAAAGTGAATTTATTTATAAAAAACAAATTGGCGACTCTGCTGGGGAAAACCATCTTCTCTTCTGAGATGGCAACAACTCAATGCGACACTTCGTCAGTCGGCTCGACGAAGAAGGTGATATCGATCCAATTCGATCAACTCGCCTATGAAGAAATGCAGCGGGCTAAGGGTGGCAAGCCCACTTCAGCCTCCATCAATACTGCCAAGTCGAAGGGACGATCTGTCTACGTCCCTAAGAATCAGTTGGCAATCAATGGTGACTTTTCTGCCACAGTGTCTACTCCTAACACTGGCAAGGAGTCTACTGCAAGCACACACACTCTTGTGTGTTCAAAGACAACAGCAACCAAAAGTCACGCTGGCAGCACTGGCTCCTTAGCCAAGCCTGTTCCAGCGTGTAATCTTAATTCTAAAAGTCACGCTGGCAGTACTGGCTCCTTAGCCAAGCCTGTTCCAGTGTGCAATCTCAAATTCAAAAGTCACGCTGATAGTACTGGCTCCTTATCCAAATCTGTTCCAGCGTGTATTCCTAAATCCAAAAGTCACGCTGACAGTACTGGCTCTTTAACCAAATCTGTTCCAGCGTGTATTTCACCAAAATCTGGCTCTTTAGCCAAGACTTTGTATACTGACAATATTGGCTCTTTAGCCAAATTGTCACCAGCATACTCCAAGAAGAATAGCTCTTTAGCTATCTCTTCTTCCTTGACAAGTTCTACTAGAACTGGGGGTGGTCTTGCTAAAATTTCTGCACACAAAGTCCCATCGAAAAGAGATAACTCTTTAGTTGTTTCTTCTGCTCCTGTAGTTTTTACTTCAGGAACAGCTTTGACTGACTATTTTGTTAGTCAAAGAAAAGGAGATGGTCTTTTGACTACTCTTCCTTCTGGACATTCTATGTCTCAAAACTTGAATAAGTCTAAGAAAAAACATTCCTTAATGTCTTCTTCTACGACTTCTTCGAATTGGGCACATAATTTGTCTATAAAAGAGGGTCTGTTACCAACTCCTAATCAAGGGGGTGGTCCAATTCTTCCTTCTCTACAAATATCCAGATCAATGGAAGGAAAACTCCAAGTTTCAAGAACTAATGTGTTACCTCCAACTGATCTAAGAGCAAAACTTGATCAAATCCGTTTAGGAAGCACTTCTGGTGTCAAAAAACCATACCAATCGGGAACAAAAGCAAGAGATCCAGATGCAGAGTATGCTAGAAATTATGTGGCTCACATTAATCACTCTCTATATAACCAAGAGCCATCAAGACCCAAGAACCAGAGAATGTTCTCTGATGTATCTCAATCTTCACAAACAGATCTATGAGAATATCTTCAACAGAAGAGAAGGAATAGTTCTGTGACAATGGACCATGCTGAATGTAACTTCCAGCCAAGAGTCATAATTCAATGCAGATGTCAATCAATGAATCAGGACCATGTTGATCATGAATGTGACTTCCAGCCGAGAGTCACAATGCAATACAGATGTCAAACTAAACGACAATCTGTCTTCAATCGGATTCAGTGTGAACCTATGCCTGATGAAGATGAACCTCTATATGCTTCTGTCAACATGACCTCTCGGGATACTGGGGGTAGCAATGATAGTCCAGATGGAGTATATAGAGGCACCAGATCAAGAGTCCCGGCCTCTACTCAAAGGACTTTGATTCCTGAAGATGATTCTGAATTTCTTGGGGAATCTAACTTCCCACCTCTTCCTACTGGGGTAGTTCTCCTATAACTGACTTTGATACACAAAGCAGTGATTCAGAACAAACAATATCCACAAGTTCATCAATAATCCCTCGTACAGTCACAACATATATGGTTGATGGGAATACTGATGAACCTTCTTCTTCTATGACTCCTCAAGAACAAATAATTGCTTCTTTGGAACAGCAAATGAAGTCTATGGCTGATAATATGAAGTCGATGTATGAACTCATGGCAGCCCAATTATAAAATCGACAGACTGTACCAGAAGCTACACCAATTAACACTGGTGTAAGTCCAGTACATGTTCCTCCAACAGTCCAGTCCAATACTCCTGGGCAAGTTCAACCAGTTCCTAGTCACTCTGGAGCTAGGGGTAGTACTTATAATGCTGTTCCCCCTCCCAACTATTCTCTACAAGCTACAACTCCACAATCCTCTGGAGTTGTTACTGAAGAATTGAGGAATCTCCGAACTCAATTTGAGACATTCAAACAGAAAGATGGTTTACAAAGGTTAGGCATCAAGCAACCTTATCCGATAGAATGGAAGCAAGTATCGTATCCTCCTAAATACAAGCCTCCTACTATCTCATTTTATGATGGAACCACTTCTCCAAGTCAGTTTATTAATCACTTTGAAGTGATGACTGACCAGTTGCAACCAAGTGACGCCCTCCTTACTCGGGTGTTTGTCGGATGTCTCAAAGGAACGGCCTATGAATGGTATAGAAGCCTCCCTGATGGGTGTATTACCTCATTTGCTGGTTTCAAACAAATGTTTCTTGAACGATTCTATGAAGGGCTCAATGACATGACTATGTCTGCTCTTATAAGAATCAAGCAGAAAAATAATGAAACTACAGAGGAATTCATTGAACGGTTTCGAAGAGAAGCTCTGAAGATGCCTCTTGGAACTCCTGATGCTGTCACCATCGATACATGCAAATCAAACTTGTTACCAATCGTCAGCATGTGGACAGGATCTACCCAATTTCAAGACTGGCCTTCTTTTATAGTTAGTGCCAAAGCTGCAAAAATTAGTGCTGAAACCTTCAAAGGTTTAGGAGTGCAGATGACTCCCAAAGAAACAGGTCAAGGTATTAACAATAAAAACAATGCTCGCAAGGGAAAAGAAACTCTTGAAGTTAATCTTCAGAGTAAAGAAGCATCGACCGTTCAAACTCCTCCTGCCTCTACAACTCAACAACCGAGAACACCTCGCCCCAAGGAAGAATACTCTTTTGATGATGACGATGTCCTCGGTATCTTTGAATGTCTGCTGAAGGGTAATAAAATATAATTACCTGAAATCAAGAAACCTGATGAAGCTGGTAAGACAGATCATCCTAAATACTGTCCATACCACAGAATGTTGGGTCACACAATTCGTACATGTTATGTACTGAAAGGAAAGATCCAAGAAATGATTAAATCGGGAGCTATCTCTCTTACTCCGAAAGAGAAGACCGTCACCTCTAATGCCGTCTCTATGCAATTCGGAGATTTTCTCCCTCAACTCCTTGAAAGCGGAATCGTTCCTATTCCCAAGGCAACTCTTGAGATAGTGAATATTCCTCCTCCACAGTCTGAAGGATTAGTACCAATCACTATGGAGACAGGAGAAATCGTGTGGATTCATCCTGATCTAGTGGCAGACTTTGAATCTCCTTCTCTTCAAAAGACTACATCTCGAAAGTCCAAGAAGGCTGGAAAGATTAAGTCATGTCATATGACTTCTCTCGGATCTACTTCTGATGCAGAGCCAAAAGATAAGGAAGAAGCATTTGCTAGTGCTACTCGAACAGGGAAACCTTATCTAAAGGATTATTCCAAAAGTCCTGAGGATACTCCTGATATCCCTCCTGCTGACAAAGATGTTCCTAATGTTCCTCTTGAAGAAGAACCATCTACTGTACCTATTCCTTCCACTGCACCAGTTGAACCTGCTCCTTCCAAGCCCACAGATCTTGAGAAAGGCAAACAACAGGCTCGGTTTGATAAACCAATCAAGAAGTCCTCTCCTCTTGGACTTCAGAAGCCTTATAATTTTGACATTTTAGCTCAACTTGCTAATACTCCAGCTAGAATGTCCCTCTTTGAACTTCTACGTCTTTCCAAAGAGACTCGGGAGACGTTAAGTGAGGCACTTCTTCAGGCCGACTCTTGTCTTGCACAATTAAAGAAGCCAGGTGAAGAACCTGCCACTTGCTTACATTGCAACAGTGTATTGGAGATTATTCCAAATATCACCTTTACACAAGACGACATGCTATTGGAGGATAATCGACATGATCGGCCTCTCTACTACACCGGTTATATCGATACAATGAAGATAGATCGTATCCTCATTGATCCAGGGTCTGCTATAAGTATAATGCCGAAGAGCCTGTTGGATGAATTAAAAATTCCTCTTCACAAGCTTTCCAAGACGGTTACTACTATCCTGGGATTCAATCAGAGCCGAAGTGAGCCTCTGGGAAAGATTCATCTGAAACTTTAGATTGGCGATTTCAGATCTAAAGTCACTTTCTATGTAATCGAGATCGTGGGATCTTATAATCTTCTTCTGGGGAGGCCCTTTCTTCATGAAAATAATGTGGTGCCCTCTACTCTTCATCAGTGTTTTAAATACATCGACAACAATGGAAGAGTACAAAAAGAAGTTGCTGATATAAATCCCTTCCATGGGGTTGAAGCTTATTTCAATGATTCCCGGATGTATAAAGAAGAGTATACAAGGGTGATACAAGCTATGGAGAAAGAGGATTCATAAAGTGAGACCTTAATAATTTCTGTTAAAGGTCGAATTACTCAGCAATAATCTCCCAAACCCTCTGGAGAAGGTTCTTTCATCATTCCAGTGAGTGGACGAATCTCTCCGTTACCTCAGTCGTCTGCTCAAGATACAATGATCATTCCTGTTAGTGGGCGTACTACAGTTCCTGTATCTTCACAGGATACTCTGCTAATTCCAGTTGGAGGGCGGATTACTCTTCCATCTCAAGCTTCAAGGGAGCTCACCTCTTCTGAGCCATTTGTTATCGATCTTAATCGAAACAAAACTTCTTCTCGTTCTTCTTCTTCCCCTTTAGTCATTGACTTGGCTAAGATCTCTAAGGCTCGGCCTTCTCCCAATGTAAATATTGCTGCTTTTACATTTAATAAAAAGTCTCCATCTTTGCAGTACGTTGATGTGTGTAATTATGTTCATAGTTATTTACATTTGTTAGATGACTTGAGCACAATAACCATAGGGGTTGTACAGACTTTCCATACAGATGTATCCCTAGAATCAGCACAAACTTCATACTTTCTAGTTCCCAGCAGAAAGCCAGGAGACATTCCAATATTCTTTTACAAAGGACCCCAAAATCCTTCTGAACCTTCGAGACAATTTCAGCTTTCTTGGATACTTCTTCAGACGACATTTTTATGTTGAAGAGTAGAAGTATTCATTTTTGATTAGATTTCTGCTATATTTATAGACAGAAGTTCCTCGAATAATAAAATGACACATTCATCATCCGTTCATTTATTACATTCATCTGACGGTTCATCCGTTCATTTGACGGTTCATCCGTTCATTACATTCATCTGACGGTTCACCCGTTCATTAATACTTGACGGTTCATCCGTTCATTTATCATCTGACGGTTCATCCGTTCATTTGACGGTTTAACCGTTTATTACATTCATCTGACGGTTCACCCGTTCATTAATACTTGACGGTTCATCCGTTCATTTATCATCCGACGGTTCACCCGTTCATTAATACCTGACGGTTTATCCGTTCATGAAAAATCGAGTTCAAAGATATTTTTATATCTGAATTCTATTTTTTCTAATCAGTATTAAACTAAGATCATTTCTGGTTTAATATCATCTGATAGAATTACAAAGCTTGTTTATTCTATTCTATTGAAATGTGTCATGTATTATTTACCTCTGAACATATTTTCTATATTATTATAAAAGCACCAAAACTATAAATCAGATCAAAAAAAAAAATTCTCATTTTTCATTCATAATCAAAACATTTGGATACAAGTGAGAATAAAAAAGATTCACTTATTGGGAGTTATTAACTCCCTGATACGTTCATGAACAGCATTTAATTTCTCTTCATGTGTCTTGCGAACTCGTTTCGCTGCTTCCACTGTGACATTCTGTTCATCAAAAAGGATAATAGCAGTCTGGAGACGGTTAGCTTCTTCAATCTTTTCCGCCTGTATTCGCTCTCGCTCCTTTTGAAGAATTTCACAGTGTTCAGCTTCAGAAATATAAGCAGCAATAACCTCAGCTTGCTCTGTCTCCATAACAGTAATTCGCTCTTGAAGGCGAGCCAATTTCTCTTTCAAAATCTTCAGTTCTTCAGCCTTGGACGCTTTATCCTTCTCCAGAAGCTCTACTCTTTGACGAGTAGCTAATATTTCTTCGCCCTTTTCTACTAATTTCTCAGAAGAAGAGGCAAGAAATGCTTCCAATGTAGCTTGCTGGGACTGAGCTTCATGCTCTAGTTTACTGATCTCAGTTGCAGTTAAAGATTGAATGTCTTTTTTCTGATCTTCCAGTATTTTTGGATAGTTATTTCCAACTCATCCAGAAGATGTTCGAAGAATATGCACTGAGATTCACAACTAGCATGTCGTAACGCCATGAACGGGAACTTGACCATAGTTCGAAGATCAGAAAATGGCATAGCTTCATCCTTCAAGAAACGTCTGGAATATGTATCTAGATATGAGTAAATGATCTCTGAATACATTTCCAGCGTTCTTGCTAGTCCAGTTTCAAATTTAGGTGTCGCTATCATCACTGAAGAAGAAGCTTGAATGTTCTCTACCCTGGGAACAGAAGTAGGTACTACTGGAGAAGTTGGCAAGTGTGAACTCCCTTCATCAGCATCAGTCTGGATAAGCAGAGCATGAGTTGAACTCATCGCTGCAGCAGTTCCTACAATCAAAGAAAATAATAAAAATCAGCACATAGAGAAAAAGAAACAGCAGAAACAGAATTTGAAATGAAGTTCTACCAGGTTGAGGTTCATATTCAATATGTTGGGGGAGTTTGGCGTCTTCTCGTAGTTGGTTCATGATAGTATCCGATACTTGCTTCATATGGCTGCTTCCAGCTCCAGAATTACTGGGTGCTGGAGCGTTATCCGGAGACTGAGCAGGCTCGGGGCTAAGTTCCATTCTGTTTTCCTTGACTTTATCCTCATCATAAGGAGTAGAAGTGCCAGTATGCCAATCTTCTCCTCCCTCAGCTTCTTCTTCATCTTCAGGGTGAACTTCTGATTCAGAGTCAATGATATCCACATCCTCATGAGTCTCTGGAATAGTGACGATAGCAAGCTCAGTGTTGACTGCCGCCGGTTCAATCCTCTCTGGAATATCGGTTCGAAGAATGATGTCTTGACAAACATTCTTCAACAGATCATCAGCAGCTGATAGCACAGACGCCGGCACGTCTTCATCGCCTCTGCCCAAAGAAGTGTTTTCTTCAGCTTGAGTTTCAGGAACTTCTGACTGTTTGGTAATTGCTTCTGGAGCTGTTTCTTCTTCAGAGTAATCAATCTGGTCATCCAGTGCTTGAATGACGCCCTCTGTCCCATGCTCAAACGGAATCATCCTCGTCTCCGAGGGTTCAATAGCTACTCCACTTGTTGTTGGAGCAGTTGTTTCCTGAGCTTGAATAGACTCTACTTCCGTCTGTTCAGTTGAAGCTGTCGGAAGGTGAATATCATCAGACTCGGTCTTCTCAGTAGAAGCTGCCTCGTTGATTTCTGGCAAAACTCCTCCACTCATGATCGTTTCTAGGAGTTTGTTGCCCTTAATTTTGCTGATAGACTTCTTGACATATTTGCCTCTTAACCTCCTTATCAAAGGAGCATCATCTTCATCAGTTTCTTCGTCTTTATCAGCGGCATCGTCTTCATCAACTGAGATACCGCCTAAAGATGAAGTAGCAGTCAAGGAGACCCCTTTCTTCTTCTTCCTAGATGTTGGAGACTTAGTACTCCTCTTGGAGACGGTCTCAGATTCATCACTTCTCTTTCTCTTAGAAAGAGATACAAATATAGGAGGAAGAACTTTATCAGGAAAATTTCCCTCCTGAAACAATTCATACAGAGGTTCAACCTCTACTGTCTCATCCACGGGTTCCGGAGAAAATTGCCGAATAATAGTCTTCTTCTTTGACCTCTTCGACGGAGCTATGTCATCCTCAGCAACAAAGGTCTTCAGATTGAAAGTCGGCTTGAAGGTGCTCGACGAGACATAGAAGCGGGCATAGGTATAAAGCATCTTTGTCCCTGTGCTTGATAAAGGATTAGGCATAGAGAATATGGCTTTAGTATCTCTAGCCGCAAAATATCTCCAAGCACGAGCTCCGTCGATAAGCCCTCCACGGGCAGAAAGACAAGTGGTGGCGTTCCCAACGTGAAGTTGGTCATATCCAAATTGTCTAGCAAATTGGCTTGGCAAATATGGCTCTAGATACGTCATATCTTCATGACGGTACACTAGATGAGAAGGTCGAATTCTCTGTAACCACTGAAAGGCTACATCATCTAATCTGTTCCCCATATCTCCATCCATCATATTTAAGGACATGCTCTCATAGCCCAATGGTGGAGGGACACATTGAATGGACCAATGTGACGCTCTGTTCAGGACATTTCTGCATTCTGGAAGGGTGTGAACCTTCCAGAAAGTCTCTTCAGAATACCTCTCCAAGAAAAGACTACCACTCCCTCCTGCCCCTGGAGGTATCAAGCCATCATGATGGAGGAGGAGCCAGCCATACAGATATGTAAAAGGCATCTCTATCCGTGGGAACTCTTCAGTCATCCTCCTTTGATCAGAAAGCATGTTGGTTACAAAATTCCGAAGACCTGCATTCAGTCTACAGGTCATCACTGATAATAGATCTAACTTGTAACCATATATAAGGCGCACCGTTGCAAAGATAACGCCTCTGTGTATCCTGTCCAAAGAACTGGAGCCAGGAACAATGAATCTTCTTAACCACAGAGATAAGAATCCAGCCAAATGACCGTTCCTTGACAGCATCTTCCCACTCTGTCTCACGTACGAGTTGAAAGTAGTTCCAGCTTTGAACTCGTACCAATCTTCAGTGATTATGATATCCTTGCAATCATATTTCTCCAGCAAATAAGTGATTTCACTCTCAGAGAGATGCTTGAAGTTGCTAATCTGATACCACCTCTTCTCGTTTATCTTCTTATCATCCTTTTCACGGTTCATAAAAATATAGGACATCCACTTCTGGATGTGGTTGCCTGCTTCATCTTTAGAACTCTTGTAATATAGAGTACATGTGCCAAAATGGCACATCATCTCTTCAAATAAATGCACCATCTCTGGGTTCTTCTCTGATAGAAAGTTCAGCTCTTCAGTTGTGGGCACGTACTCCTCATACGGCAGCGAGCCTGAAGACAAATGTGAGATGTATTCCATCTCATGAAGGGCAAAGCCCATCTCCCCTTTCGGAGTCATAAATGTCCCTGTCCTGTAATTGTACCTCTCAATCAAGGCCAGGAATAGAGAGGGGTTAGGCCTGAAGCCGTAGGATGAATTGACGACTGCATCATAGAGGTTTATTTTCTTCAGCTCAGTCTTAAAATTCTCCAAAGCCCAGTAGACCAAAGCCCTCCATCTAACGTTCTCCTGATTCATCAAGCCGTTCATCCTCGGCGTTGAATCGGTGGGGTAGAACGCATTCTTGTTTGTCATGAATTCGTTTATGAAAATGGGCATTCTGAATGGCATCAGTATGGATGAGTCTTCAGGTGGTATGCATCTATGCTTCAAACCCCGAAACACTGATACATGATTTTCTGGGGCACTGAAAAATCCCTCCTTCCGGTAAATGATGCGGCTTGCTTTCGCCTGCTGGTATTCTGTTAAATGCCAGGACATCTTTCTCGGATAGCTGGCATGCATGAATCTCATGATGGACAAACCCCTGGAAACTTTCGGCCAGTACATTGGTTGATTTACATCACCTTCAAAATAAAAACAGACCTTCTCTCTAATACTCTTTGGCTGAGATTTCTGGGCTATGGCATCTCCGAACAAAAATGCTGGCTTTTTGTGGGACCCCAGATCAAGACTCTGAAAAGGTTGACCATCCATCAAGCAAAGTAGGGTTGTATGATCCTGATTAGCCAACAATGACAATCTTGCTTCTAGAAGATCAAATTGAGGGAATTTCACATAAGATAAATCATGTTTAAATGTGAAACTCAAGTGCCCCTCATACTCTGCTTCCTCACTTCGGATGTTCACTGAAGAAAATAAAAGAAGACAAAGTCAGATATGTTTTCTACGAGCCTTGTGCGTGTATAGCAGTGTTCGAAGGAAGTTTCAAAAGTCACGCAGACTTCAAATAGATATACTATCAAAAATTACGCAGCTGACTAATTCACGCAAAGTTCAGACAGATTAGAATGAAAGTCACGCATCATTGCCAGAGTCATATTTGAGTGAGAATGATAAAGACATGCTGACAGATCAAGACTAATCTATCCAGAAGATGACTCTCAAAAGTCTGCGTGATTATTACAACATTGACATCTCTATCAACATATGAAAAATCAAGCAGAGTCGTCATGAAAGCTGCGTGACTACTTCAACATCAACATTTCTGTCAATATATGAAAAATCACGCAGAGTCATCATGAAAGCTGCGTGACTATTTCAAACATCGACATTTCTGCCAACATAAAAAATCACGCAGAGTCATGAGAGTCATGCTCATTTGCGTGAAACACAGAGCTTCGTAAACACGAAGATGTGAAGTATGGCCGACCCTAAAGAGGGGGCATACTTTATTAATATCCTTTGCCCTAAGAAGGGGGGATATATTTCTGAAATTTATTACTTGTTTTTTAAATCCTAAAAAATTCTATGTGGAGTTCATCTTCATCTTCAAAAGTTCGTATTCCCCCATCACTTATGCTGAATGGGAGGATGTGTGACTTCTCGTCGAGGAAGTCTATCAGTAGTGGTACGAGAAGATGTTGCAGGGGCTTTCCCCTTGGCCTGAGAGTCAGCTTTTTTGGGAGCCATTGATGTTGGAAAGAGGAAGTCGGAGAAGACGATGTTCGTCGGAGGATGGAAGTTTTCTCTTCTGTGGATTCTCTCTCTAAAAGCAAGTAAAGGATGAAAGAAGTGGATTATGGCTTATTTATAGGCTCGTAAAGAATTCTAAACAGTACATCATTATTTGCCTCGATTTAGGAGCTTGATACGGGATCCTAACTGCACAGAATCCCAACAGTCCAAGCATTAAGGAGTAAATATCTCTTTAAAGTCATCTCAGCATGACTAAATTCATTTTATCACCTTGATTTCAAAGTATTTCGAAATAATTTATCATTTTTCAAAAACTTTTAAGGGGGTTTTGTAGGCCTTAAAAATGAAAGTCACGCTGAGTTGATCAGAACTGAGTCTCAAAGTCACGCAGAAGTGATCAGGACAAATGTTTAAAAATCACGCTAGTGACAGCTCATCATTTGTCAGAAATTTTATCATGACTGACAGCACGACAGTCGAAGAATGTCTCCTCGTATGCCACGTTTTCACAGAACTCGAGAGATCACAGCCGACTATTGCGTGACTTTCGAAATCTTCTTCAACAAGACTCAGCCTTCATCAAGTTGGCGTACTAAAAGAGCTTCTTGTCATTTAATGCGACTGACAAAACAATTACTGTCAGAGATTTTGTATCGGTCGAGGCACGTCGAATCAAGACAGCTGGCAGTCCTTCCTCAAGTCTGTGTATATTTTGAGCTTTCTGTCTCAAGTTTGCGTGGATTCTGCAGTTTCATCCCTCAAGTCTGCATAGATTTTGAAGCTTTTTGCCCCAAGTCTGCGTGGATCCTGAAGCTTCTTGTCCCAAGTTTGCGTGGATTTTGAAGCTTTCTGACCCGAGTCTGCGTGGATTTCGTCCTCAACGAGCCTGCGTGGATTTCATTAAATTGGAGTACGTGGCAGCCATGCCACTGATCTCTCGCCTGCGTGTCCTATAACTTGCACACGACTCATGTATGATTGCCATGTGTCCAACAGTTACAGGCCACGTCCAGTAACTGCTCACAACTTTGCGTATGTTAGATCCTGCGTGATTTTTCAACTATGCAGAGGCTGTGAAGACAGTTATCTTTTTCAGTTATTTTTGACTCTATAAATAGAGTTCTTTTCTCATTCATTGTACAGATACACAGATATCTAAAACTGCTGTTAAAATTTTGAGAGCTTTTCTTTTTCGCATCGTCCAAGGGATAAAGCGATCGTCTTCTAGATCGGATTCCTACAGTTATAATTTTCCCAGATACACAATAAATAAAGTGAATTTATTTATGGAAAACAGTAAGGTATAATGTCTTCCTTATGTCTTATGCTTTCCATCCCTTGCTTGCAAGTGTGATTGTATGATTGAACTGCTTAGTGTAGTTGTTGGTGCTTAGTGTAGCTTGTCGTGGCAGTCTCTAGCTCCTTGATTAAATTCTGAGGACGAAATTCTTTTAAGGTAGGTAGAGTTGTCACCCTCATTTCCCGTATTTCGTATTTATACTCGAAATTGGATTTCGGCATGTATTTCTATTTTTCTCGACTTGCGGAATTTTGGGTTTTCTCGTATTTTAGGTTTCGACTCGGCTCAGTTTTAGTTGGGTTGGTTTGATTTTAAACCAATGGAACACTTTAACCTATACTCCACCCTCATTCTACCACAACCACCCTCATTAAATCCCCACCTAACATTCTCTCTCCTCATTACTCTTTCATTAATTTTCCATCATCTTCTTCCTTCTTCCACACAACACCCCACCCATAGGCAAGTGCACCTTGCCATAAATCAAGAATCCATTTTGATTTGTCCATTAGATAGATTAGCCCTCTAGAAACAACATTAGAACTTGTCATTTTTTATTTTGGCCCATGGATTTTCATGGATCTAAGTTTCTCCTATTTTCGGATTTACAAGGTTTTGATCTATTTAAGTTAGATTTTTGTGGGTTTTGATGTTCCTATGTTGGGGAGAATCAAATTTCACCCAAGATAGAACTTTAAAAATCCGGATTTGGAGTTGTGATGGCCAAGTTGTGATGTTCCAAAGATTTGAAGGCATGGGTGTTCTTCCTCTTAGCTTGAGAAAGAAGAAGACCTTCCTCCCCTGCGTGCGCTCTTTAGCGTGCTGCTGGCCCGCGCGCCTCGCCGCCTTGCGCCTCGCGCTCTTGGCTGCATTGCGCTGCCCCCGCGCCGCGCCCTTTGGCGCTTGCTGCTGACCCGTTGGCGCGCGCGCTCTTTAGCGCGCTGCTGCCCCCCGTCCGATTGTGCACTTGGCCGCGCCCCCGGCGCACTTGGCCCCTGCGCACTTGGCCGCGCCCCCGGCGTACTTGCCCCCTACGTAATATAAAAAATATATTATATATATATATATATATAATATATTTTTTATATTATATATATATATATATATATATATATATAATATATATATATATAAAAGAATACTAAATATAAAATATATATATATATATATATATATATATATATATATATATATATATATATATATATAATATAAAAAATATATATATATAATAATATATATATACATAAATACATATACATATATATATAATAAAAATAAAATAAACAAAACAAAACAAAAAAGAAAACAAAACAGCAAACCAAAAGGGGGCTCGATCTTGGGTCAGGCAAGGGGTCGGGTTTTGGGCGCGGTCGGGCTGGCCAGGGGGTCAGCCCGAGCCATCTGTTAGGAAATAGGTTCCGGTTAGTTTTAATTTAAAGTTAGGTTAATGGGTTTAAACCCGATAGCACGATCTAAACCCGCTAACCCTTAGTCTTTGTGTCCTGACAGTTAAGGACACAAAGACACACGAGTCTCGTGTCCGCGTTATGCACGACATGCACGACCAAAGTCAGCCGTGTCCTGACTTACCATCACGTTGCTCGTGTCCTGGCGAGTCACATAGGTGAGTACGAGACACAAACCCGATACGAAATAGAACTGACACGTACGTGTCCATGTCGAGCGGGCTGTTGGTGCGACGACAGGGTAGAGGAGGCATCGTCGACGTGGCGCTTGGGTGGCGATGCACTCGTCTCGACGAGACGCATCGAGTGGTGGTGGTCACAAGCGTCGACGTCGGCTGTGGAGGTGGCGCTGTGGTTCGCCGGAGTTAGGGTTAGGGTTTGTGTTCTCGTCGGGGAAGAAGGGTCTGGGTGGTCGAAAATTAGTCTAGGGTTAGGGTTTCAGGGTCGGGGAGTACTTATAGAGTGGGTAGGTCGGTCGAAATGGGCTAGGTCGGTCGGGAAAGACGGAGAAAGCGGGGTTCGGTTGTCGGGGCAGCTGGCCAGTCATCGGGGGCAGGTGATGAAGGTTTTACAGAAAAGTCCCCCAATTTTTGGGGTTTTGCAAAAATACCCCTAAGCCTAACAGTTGCAAATTATTATTTGCAGATCATAATTAAAACAATTCACTAATTTGCAAACTGATATAATAACAATTAAAACTATTATAAAGTGATATTAAAATAATTCAAATAATTACAACATAATATATTTTGACTTAAAATTACTTAAAAATTATTTAAAAATTCTAGAAAAATTTCTAATAATTATATTAATTTATTTTAAATATATAAAAGCTATTTAATATTATTAAAATATTGTTTTGAAATTTAGGGGCTTACAAATTTTCCCTCCTTGAAAAATTTCGTCTTCGAAATTCAAAAGGATAGAAGAATCTATAAACATTATAACATAACAAGCAATACAACAAATGACTAAGGCTACTATGAAAACTAACCTCTAAGGTGTCACGCCCCGCTTCCGTAGGAGCGATCGTCCTCGCTAAGGCGTGATGCCGCACGGGCCTAGGTTGCGCCCGTGCAAGGCCAAGTCCAGAAACGGCCGATTTGAGTCTAGGCCACAGAGTCGCACAGAGTGTCCCCATTTGCAGCGGAAGTAAAAATGAACACAAGTAGAAGCGAATCCAAATCTCTTTATTGAATTTCAAGAAGTTTACAAGCGGCGCTAGGCCGATATTACAAATCGCTCAAGCTCTCTCTCTGAAACATAAAAGGCGTGCCAAGTGGCTTACAACATGGAATGATACATGGCGATGTTCCGATACATTATGTCCTGTATAGGGTGCTTCAGCTTCTTGCAACGTTCCAAGGCCCCAGAGTTGGCTCCGCGCCTTGACACGTTCGATGGAAGCTCCGCACCCGCCGACGTCTCCTGCTATCCTGCAAGCATACTGTGGGGTTATCAGTACATTGTTATACACTGGTGGGGAGGCTAGCTCGCCCACAATGCCATCATTACCAAACACGTTCCATTTACTTTTGTGCATCTCTATCATTCATTGTCTTTCTAATCTTGCCTTAGGATCAGTTTTATAGCATATTGCATAGCCTATCTCGTGTTACCGAACTCAAGTGTCGCATGAAAATACATGTACGACTTACCCATACTTACCATCCGGCCTTCCATGTTCAAGGTAAACCAAGTTAAACAACAATTCATGTATAATAACATAACATGATGTAACTTAACGTGATTCATGTAAATATTCAATGTTACGGGCGTGTCTATGTCTCGGATTCTAGCACGTCGTGGACATGTTCTAGTGTTACATTTCGAGCATGTTCAGGAAGCACATTTCAAGCATGTTCGGGGTGGTATATTTCAAGCATGTTCAGGCATGTTACATTTCTAGCACGTTCATATTCAGGATGTTACTTTGCAAGCATGTTCAGGCATGTTACATTTCGAGCACGTTCATGTTCATTTAACTTAGACTACTTTGATTTCAATGCAAGAACTTGCACGTGGATTGCCACCAGCATAATCCACTTAATCTACATGCACGGGTCGCTGGCTTTACGAGCCATTTAGGACATTCCCCTGTGGCAATTCTCAACTTAGCGTAGGGTGATGGCTGGTACACCCCGTTAAGTCTCTTGAATATACCCTGCTACTTACGTCTCTTGGTGCCCAAGCCCGCACCCAAGCAGCCCGTAAGCCCGTATTGATTCCGCCTAGGCCGGCCACGGTTTACCCCCCCAACGCCCGTGCCGCAGAATCCTTCCACACGACGGCCACGGTATTCCCCCCCATCGCCCGTGCCGTTTGTCCACGACCATTTTGTATTAACTTGTCTTTTACTTAGCGGCTATCTCCGAGCCGTAGGCTAACCCTTAGCCATAATGCGTTAACGACCAGGTTGGCGTCCGTACAGTGCGGGTAGCGAGCCCCGTTGCACGTGCCCGTCATACCTGTCGCTAGCGTCTTCCAAGTCTTATCTTTCATGTATTCTTTCTTTTATTTTATTCTTTCACTTGTTCATTTGGTTCATCGATTCGTTCATGTATTCATTCATTCATTCGTTCGTTCATTTGTTGATCCATTCATTCACGCATTTCGCAACTCCCAGTGTGGGAGTCGCCTTGGCGACCCATCGGTCCCATAGCCTTTCAATGTTGCTAAACTCTACTCGGAGCGACTATGTTGATAGTCCTCCCATTTTATTGTTGTAAACCATTCATTGTTTCATTGTTTGAACGTATAAGGGACATGAACGTGAGTTGTGCCTTAGCACGAGCGTAGAGCGCGGTGCAAGCGTTTCTATAATTGTCGAGTTCTTTTCCATGTTCTAAACAAACATGCAAGATGGGATTATTCCCTTAGCTAGGTGCGTTGAGTCATTTATTAGCATGCAAGATGTTATCGCCTAGCGATTCTCGTGAATGTGTCCGCATTGTTATGTGTCTAGGCTAAGCACAGACGGGTTCATCGGAGCCACCCACCTTAGCGATATTTGCATCGGCCGAGCGATACTCCAAGCGCGCCTCTGGAAGTCTAAGTCTGGATTCATCTTGACGGGCCAAGGCAAGTCTGGCATCGATTTGCATCGATACTTCATCGGGTCGAGGCAACTCTTCGGGTCGACGGCTCGTTTGAGTCGTTGCACTTGCTGTTTGGATCGGCGTTCCGCTAGGGCGGAGCGGGTCGTTACATAATACACCACTCAAAATAAGTCTCGTCCTCGAGACTTCTTGAGTGCAGGTCATCCTATCATTCCTTAACTTGTGTCGTCGGATTTCTTAGACAATTTCTTCGAACGGCTCTATCGTTCGATGGAATCGAACCATACTTGATATCTTTCTAAGTTCCGTGTCGCATACGTTTGGTCGATTTTATCGAATTACTTCTCGTTCATTTTAGACTTGTTGTTACTTATTCAATTCAAGCATCCTTCGTATTGGTTTCTATTTTGTCGTGTCATGAGACTGGAATGGCCGTATGGGGCACGTTGTAATTCGTCAAATGCGAGGGTCGTAGGCTGAGGCAAACTCACTTTCGTTTATCTCGGTCATCGAGATGACCCGTTTCGCTTTTCAAGCGTTCGTGTCCACGAAATCAGTATGATTTCTGCTTAGCGGGGTCGACCAAGTCTATGAAATTTTCGTCCGATTCAAGACTAAGTATTGCACTATCCTCGAGTATATCTTCCTATCAATGGTTCAATTCGTTGTACCAACTTTTACTAGCACGATTTCACGTTCGCGATACTCGTTCACTCCCCAAGTCGTGCTAGAACTCAACGTATCACGGGGCTGGATCGTGCACGCATTCCAAGCGTCCCCAAAATACATGCATTTAGCCAAGCCGCATGATAGAGAATTTGTCATTCTCACTCGAGTCGCATCGTGCACATACCCAGGCGTCCCTGAAATATATGCATGTCAGCCGAGTCTCGTGAGCAGGGTTTTCTATATTCGTGATTTACGCCATCTATCCGTGCCAATCCTCAAGATCAATCCTTCGATTGATAACTCATGAAATATGGCGTCTCGCCTACCCGCTAGGCCATCTTTTCGAGGTTAAATCAATGTCAGGATTGGAATCATAGTTCCCCAACAATAATGCCAACACTGACCCCAATCCTAGGGTCAAACCAAAGTCGGTAGTACGGGATTTTCTACCCAAGCTCGCGTCACTCAGATTTCTAAACATTGAGCACGATCACCTATTCGCATCAATGTATTCGTCGCACACTGCAACGAATTCAAATCCATTCAAATCACTAAATTGACATACTTCACATATCCATTCTAACCAATTCACGTATTCGATCATGAGTTCATCTAACTTGACAATATGTTGTGCCCCAATCTCACGCGAGTCCGATTATCCACGGTGGTTCATGAATCACCATACAACGCTCCCGTGGAATAATCATTCTCATCGGGGCGTAACTCTTGTTTGGGTCCAGACTAATTTATTTTCGATACGCGGATTGGACCTACTCAATCCTCAAGTTCGATTCTTCAAGCACACAAATCCATTATTGAGTCACCTTCGCGTCAAACCACAAATCGAAGCACACAAATTGTTACGCCAAGCTAGGTCAATCACCCCCGCTGTATGAATCACCATACCAGCGCTCACGCGGAGTGATCGCCCTATTCGGCGCGACGCATGTGCGAGGCTGGAGTTGCGCTCGCATAAGACAAGCATGTCGACGTTGAGGTTATCGTCGAAGTAAATCCAAGTATTTTTATTTTCATTCGAGCCAAGATCGATAGTCCATTCGTCATTTCGTTCAACCAGAAAATCCACGAGCCACGTCTATATTTTCCTCGACACGTTTCAACATCCCAAGTATAGCTTCCAATGGAACAATGACATTTGCACGATCGTCATTTGCCGAGTCAGAGTACCCCCGAGTTATCGTATATCGATCTTTGATACGCCTCAATACCATCGACGATATGCGTAACCTGACGATCTTCCTTTGCAACCAATTTCGAGTCATGCGACGATGCCGTTGTCCGAGTTGGATATTCCACCATTTCATTTACTATTCAAGATCAAGTTCATCTGCTATTCCTCGAGCTAGTTTCAAGATAGTTGTTGTTCAAACTCAAGTCACAATTCATTTGAATCAATTCGAAGTCGTACGCGCGATCCTCTAAGTTTCCTCGATCAAGACCATTCACTTTCATTCATCGTTCCGAATCGTTTTCTAACATACGTTGCCTATTCACAAGTTGTCTGAACGACATCTCGTTCGGGACATTCGAAGTCATGATCAACTAAGCGTGACACGTTCTAAGACTTTGCGCGATCGCATCGCCTCGCCGACATACCCGTTCTATCCGTATATCTTGTAGTCTCGCTCGAACAATTTCTATGACATCCATACACCACTCGGATTCGAGTCACTCGACTAGTCGTCGACACTCATTCTTATTCTTATTCGAACCTATCACATACACCACTCGGGTTCAAGCCATACGGTCTAATCCTCAATCACGTTCGCGTCATGCGCTAAGATGTCCTTCAGATTCGTTCGACGAATCTCTAGCGTAACCGCTCACGTCGCCTCGACGTACTAAGTCGTTCGCACTAATCCTCAAAATCCAAGTCAATCCTTCGGGTGTGCTTAAGCGTTAACTCGATAGCGTTCCTATCGATATACACTCAAAGTGTATTTCCGTTCTCGATCGAACGATACTTGATGTCGCTCGCAACCCGATTGCACCCAAGAGTCGAGGTGCGCGACATGCGGACTAAGTTGTACCGCTTAACCATCTCGCACGGACTACATTCAAGTTTGCACGCTCACTCATTCTCGTTCGTAACTCGTTTGCACCAAAGGGTCTAGGTGCGCGATACTTCGCACTACTTAGCCAAAAGGCTGCGTGCATGACCATCCCGTTCGAACTATACTTCGGTCTCGTGTACTCGTTTGCTATCGTCAGCATAAGCTTATTCAAGCACGCCTTGCGTTTGCTAACTTTTTTAGCATCGGTTCCCTCCAACTCAAGTCCGTCATGGTTCGGCACAAAGGCCTTCGCCTATCAAGTCCGTCGTAGTGGCATAAAGGCCTTCGCCTATTGATCCCGTTCAACCGAGTACTCGTACGAGCTTTTGAAAATATTAGACTTATTGTATGGAACATCCCAAGGCACAAGGAGAGAGAGCGTACACTTCTTTTCTTCCAACCGAGCTTTCAAAACTGAGATAATCGAAATGAAGTCCAAGGACGTAAAGCCGTGCTCTGATACCAATCTGTCATGCCCCGCTCCCGTAGGAGCGATCGTCCTCGCTAAGGCGTGATGCCGCACGGGCCTAGGTTGCGCCCGTGCAAGGCCAAGTCCAGAAACGGCCGATTTGAGTCTAGGCCACAGAGTCGCACAGAGTGTCCCCATTTGCAGCGGAAGTAAAAATGAACACAAGTAGAAGCGAATCCAAATCTCTTTATTGAATTTCAAGAAGTTTACAAGCGGCGCTAGGCCGATATTACAAATCGCTCAAGCTCTCTCTCTGAAACATAAAAGGCGTGCCAAGTGGCTTACAACATGGAATGATACATGGCGATGTTCCGATACATTATGTCCTGTATAGGGTGCTTCAGCTTCTTGCAACGTTCCAAGGCCCCAGAGTTGGCTCCGCGCCTTGACACGTTCGATGGAAGCTCCGCACCCGCCGGCGTCTCCTGCTATCCTGCAAGCATACTGTGGGGTTATCAGTACATTGTTATGCACTGGTGGGGAGGCTAGCTCGCCCACAATGCCATCATTACCAAACACGTTCCATTTACTTTTGTGCATCTCTATCATTCATTGTCTTTCTAATCTTGCCCTAGGATCAGTTTCATAGCATATTGCATAGCCTATCTCGTGTTACCGAACTCAAGTGTCGCATGAAAATACATGTACGACTTACCCATACTTACCATCCGGCCTTCCCTGTTCAAGGTAAACCAAGTTAAACAACAATTCATGTATAATAACATAACATGATGTAACTTAACGTGATTCATGTAAACATTCAATGTTACGGGCGTGTCTATGTCTCGGGTTCTAGCACGTCGTGGACATGTTCTAGTGTTACATTTCGAGCATGTTCAGGAAGCACATTTCAAGCATGTTCGGGGTGGTATATTTCAAGCATGTTCAGGCATGTTACATTTCTAGCACGTTCATATTCAGGATGTTACTTTGCAAGCATGTTCAAGCATGTTACATTTCGAGCACGTTCATGTTCATTTAACTTAGACTACTTTGATTTTAATGCAAGAACTTGCACGTGGATTGCCACCAGCATAATCCACTTAATCTACATGCACGGGTCGCTGGCTTTACGAGCCATTTAGGACATTCCCCTGTGGCAATTCTCAACTTAGCGTAGGGTGATGGCTGGTACACCCCGTTAAGTCTCTTGAATATACCCTGCTACTTACGTCTCTTGGTGCCCAAGCCCGCACCCAAGCAGCCCGTAAGCCCGTATTGATTCCGCCTAGGCCGGCCACGGTTTACCCCCCCAACGCCCGTGCCGCAGAATCCTTCCACACGACGGCCACGGTATTCCCCCCCATCGCCCGTGCCGTTTGTCCACGACCATTTCGTATTAACTTGTCTTTTACTTAGCGGCTATCTCCGAGCCGTAGGCTAACCCTTAGCCATAATGCGTTAACGACCAGGTTGGCGTCCGTACAGCGCGGGTAGCGAGCCCCGTTGCACGTGCCCGTCATACCTGTCGCTAGCGTCTTCCAAGTCTTATCTTTCATGTATTCTTTTTTTCATTTTATTCTTTCACTTGTTCATTTGGTTCATCGATTCGTTCATGTATTCATTCATTCATTCGTTCGTTCATTTGTTGATCCATTCATTCACGCATTTCGCAACTCCCAGTGTGGGAGTCGCCTTGGCGACCCATCGGTCCCATAGCCTTTCAATGTTGCTAAACTCTACTCGGAGCGACTATGTTGATAGTCCTTCCGTTTCATTGTTGTAAACCATTTATTGTTTCATTGTTTGAACGTATAAGGGACATGAACGTGAGTTGTGCCTTAGCACGAGCGTAGAGCGCGGTGCAAGCGTTTCTATAATTGTCGAGTTCTTTTCCATGTTCTAAACAAACATGCAAGATGGGATTATTCCCTTAGCTAGGTGCGTTGAGTCATTTATTAGCATGCAAGATGTTATCGCCTAGCGATTCTCGTGAATGTGTCCGCATTGTTATGTGTCTAGGCTAAGCACAGACGGGTTCATCGGAGCCACCCACCTTAGCGATATTTGCATCGGCCGAGCGATACTCCGAGCGCGCCTCTGGAAGTCTAAGTCTGGATTCATCTTGACGGGCCAAGGCAAGTCTGGCATCGATTTGCATCGATACTTCATCGGGTCGAGGCAACTCTTCGGGTCGACGGCTCGTTTGAGTCGTTGCACTTGCTGTTTGGATCGGCGTTCCGCTAGGGCGGAGCGGGTCGTTACATAAGGTATCAAGCAGGAATGGGTGGTTCCCTCGCAGCTGTTGGGTCGAACAAGTAAGGATATCTCTCCCTCATTCCGACTCCCTCTTCCAAGTAGATTCATCCGGAGAGTGACGGCTCCAAGCTACTCGTACTAAGGGTATGACTTTGTTCCTCAGCTTCTTCTCCCTTCTGTCCAATATCTCCACTGGCTGCTCAGTGACTGCAAGGCTCGGTCCGATCTCTAACTCTGAATGATCTAGCACATGGCTGGGGTCCGGAACATATCTCCTCAGCTGAGACACATGAAAGACATCGTGAACTCCTGCTAAGTTGGGTAGAAGTACAACCCTGTAAGCTACCTCTCTGATCCTGTCAAGTATCTCGAACGGTTCGATGTATCTGGGGCTCTGCTTGCCTTCTCGTACGAACCGGATCGTACCTCTAGTAGGTGATATCTTCACTAGCACCATATCTCCGTCAGCGAACTCCATCGGTCTGCGACTAGCATCGGTCCAGTATTTTTGCCTGTCATGAGCTACTCTGAGCCTGTCTCTGATCATGCCGACCTTCTTTGTTGCATCCGTGATCATCTCTGGTCCAAGCATAACTTTATCCCCAATATCATCCCAAAAGAGCGGTGTACGGTATCGTCGTCCATATAGTGCCTCGAAAGAAGACATACCGATGCTGGCTTGGTAGCTGTTGTTGTATAAAAACTCAGCATGTCCTCTAGCGCAGATGGCTCTCCCATGATCCGCCAAAGTCCAGCACACAAGTCCTCAGCATGTCCTCTAGCGTCTGTATCGTCCTCTCGGACTGCCCATCTGTCTGCGAATGGTACACCATACTGAACTTGAGCCGACTGCCCAACTCCTCCTGCAAGCTCCTCCAGTAGTGGGACGTGAATCTGCTGTCTCGGTCCGACACGATGCTCAGTGGTACTCCGTGCAAGCGAACTATCTGCTGTATGTATAGCTCCGCTAACTTCTCGATGGAAAGCCCCACCTTAAAGGGTATGAAGTGCGCACACTTCGTCAGCCTGTCCACGATGACCCAAATGGCATCCTTTCTCCCTTGGGAACGAGAAAGCCCTGAGACGAAGTCCATCATAATGTGTTCCTACTTCCACTCGGGAATGGGTAACGGCTGTAATAGACCAGCTGGCCTCTGGCGCTCCGCCTTGACCTGCTGGCAAACTAGGCATCTCGAAATAAAACGTGATACATCTCTCTTCATTCCGTGCCACAAAAGATGTTCTCGTAAGTCATGGTACATCTTGTTGGCACCAGGGTGAATAGAATATCTCGATCGGTGTACCTCCTGCAAGACTGCCTCTATCAGCTTTTCCTTTGGCACGCACAATCGGCTGCCATGCCTCAAGGATCTATCCTCTGCTACAGTGAAGTCATCAGCAATCCAGCTAAAGCCTGGGCTCGAAGTCTGCGAAGGATCTCATCTGTAGACTGTGCCTCCTTGATCTGCTCCATCAACCCTGACTGAATGTCAAGCGCCATCATCTGTATCACTGATCCTGGCCGAACTATCTCGATACCGAGCTTCTCTAGATCTTCCTGCAAATGCCAATCTATCATCAGATACCATGCCATCGGATGCCTGCTCAGCGCATCCTCCACCATATTTGCCTTCCCGGGGTGATACTGTAAATTGATGTCGAAGTCCTTCATCAACTCCAACCATCGTCTTTGCCTCATGTTTAGCTCTTTCTGCGTGAAAACATACTTCAAGCTCTTGTGGTCAGTAAAGATTTCCACACGCTCTCCGTATAAGTAATGTTTCCATAACTTGAGTGCAAAGATCACCGCAGCTAACTCTAGGTCATGGGTAGGATAGTTCTGCTCATGAGTTCATAATTGCCTAGATGTATAAGCAATCACTTTCCCATGCTACTGTAGGATACATCCTAGCCCCTTTCCCGAAGTATTGTTGTATATGGTGAAACCTCCAGACCCTGAAGGTAATGTCAGAACTGGAACGGTCGTCAGCCTCCTCTTCAGCTCCTCAAACGCTGCCTGGCAGTCCTCTGACTAGATGTACTCTGCATCCTTCCGCGTCAGTTTCGTTATGGGTTCAGCTATCCTAGCAAAGTCCTGGACGAACTTCCTATAATAGCCTGCTAACCCCAAAAAGCTCCTGATCTCTGAAACTGACGTCAGAGCCTTCCAAGTCTCAACGGCAGCAATCTTCCTAGGATCCACTGAGATCCCCTCTCCAGTGACTACATGGTCGAAAAACTCCACTCTGTCTAAAAAGAACTCACACTTAGACAATTTGGCAAACAACCTCTCCTGCCTCAGAATCCCCAAAACTGTCCGCAAGTGCTCTGCGTGCTCCTCCGACATCTTCGAGTATATCAGGATGTCGTCGATGAATACTATGATGAACTTATCCAGATACTGGTGAAATGTCTTATTCATCAAATTTATAAAGACATTTGGCACATTTGTAAGACCAAATGGCATCACCAGAAACTCGTACTGCCCGTACTTCGTGTTGAACGCCGTCTTCTGGATGTCTGCAGCCTGACTTTCACCTGGTGGTACCCGGATCCAAATCTATCCTGGAAAATACCTTCGCCCCACTCAACTGGTCGAACAAATTATCTATCCTGGGCAGAGGATATTTGTTCTTAATGGTGATGGTATTCAACGCCCGGTAGTCAATACACAACCGAACTGTACCATCCTTCTTAGGCACAAAGAGCACTGGCGCTCCCCATGGAGAAGCACTAGATCGAATGAAACCCTTTTTCAACAGGTCATCAATCTGCTCCTTTATCTCGACGACCTCCTTGGGGTTCACTCTATAGCAAGTCCGGGATACTGGTGATGAACCCGGTACTAAATCTATAGTGAACTCCACATCTTTGTCAGGCGGAAGTCCTGGAAGATCCTCTGGAAATACATCCATAAACTCCCTAATGATAGGGTGTGGCGGTGCTAACTCCCCAACTGTCGCACAATATTTCGACTCTAGGCAGATCTCCGGCCCTGTCATCCTGACACTGAATGGTGCCGTGCCTGGGGGACTGAACAGAATACTACCCTCATGACAGTCTATAGCTGCATGGGCATAGCTAAGCCAGTCCATCCCCAATATGATATCATACCCGGAGAGTGGCATCACAAAGAATCGTCCCCTAAACTCTCTCCCGGCTATAGTAATAGAGCATCTATAGATAGCTCTAATGGGCACTAGTCTGCCTCCCGTCATTACTCTACTCATCTCCTCTGTAGGTGTAGCTATTAGGTGGTGTTTATGCAAAAACTATAATGACAGGAAGCTATGAGATGCAACAGAATCAAACAAGCATAGAGCTAGAAAAGTATGCAAATAAACATGACATGTGATGACGTCAGCCAAATAATCTGGCTCCGAAACCTGCTCCGGCTCTGGCTCAAGAGCTAGGCTATAAGCCTTTCCCTGGGGTTCCTTCTGCTACTGCAGATGTTGCCCAAACCTCTGCGGCTGAGGCGGGAGCAGCCCTCTAGGTACCTTGGCTACTGGGCAGTCCCGAAGCTGATGGGTGGCAGACCCGCAAGCTAAGCACTGCTTTAACCTCTTTCTGCAGATGGAGTAATCATGCCCTAGTCTTCCACAGAAAGAACACATAGCTGCCCATTTGCTGCTGCCGGGGTCCCGGGGCTCTAAATAGCGGGGTTGGGTGATGCGGGGTGGGAGGACGGTACGTCTGCTGGTGCGGCGTCGGTGCTCTCGGCTGGAAAGCCTAACGCTTGGACGGTCCCTCGAGGTGTACAGAAGCCGGCCTCTTGCAAGACTGAAGGCGCTCCTCTATGCTCCGTGCCAACTCTAGGCTCTGGTAGTAGTCAGTCGTACCGTTCGCCACTATAAGAATGCCAATGTCTGGAACTAGACCATGGCAAAACCTACGTGTCATCTCCTCTGAGTATGCAACTAGACTAGGAGCGAAACGGCTCAGGCGACTAAACTCCGCTGTATACTCGTCAATAGAACGGTTCTCCTGCTGGATGTTCTGGAATCGTAGCGCCATGGCTACCCTAACGGTGGTCGAGAAGAATTTCTTCTTGAATTGGGTCTTGAACTGATCCCAAGTGGCCTTCCTTCTCGCGAATAGCGGCTCATTTCGGAACCAAACTCCTGCCAAGTATATCAGCAGAAATCCCGCTGCCTCGACCTGGAGGTCATTCGGCAACCTAGCTCCAAGGAGCTTCCTCTCTACCGAGTCTAGCGAGTCATCTGCTACTACTATGCCCTCAGTCCCTAAGTACTCCTTGGGGTTCAGACCCATGAAGTCCTTGATTGTTCCCGCTCTCTGCTGTGGCTCTATAGATGGTGGGACCACGGTATACCTCAGAACGCTCCATGCTCTGGCGGAGTAGGGTGGTCTGCTCCTGATGGGTCGTTAGGAATCCCTGGATCAGAGTGAGCAGTTGGTTTCCGTCGAGTGTGACGGAAGCCTGGGTAGGTATAGTAATAGGTGGTGGTGGAAGTATCGGGTCCTGCTGGGACTGTGATGTGGAAGGTGGTGAAGGCATTTGGGTTTGTGGATTTGTGGAATGGAAGAATATGGTAGGTGGAGGTGGAGGTGCATCGGTCAACTGGTCAACCGACTAGATAGGGAGTGTGCCATTCTCAGGTGTGACATACTGGGATGAGCGGGTGAGCACCATCTAATTAAATAAAAAGGACTTATAAGGACTCTTTAAAGTAAACAATCATAAATAACAAGAAAATCCAATTGTAATAGCGAGCATGTGATATATTTCCTATGTTGCAATCCTAGTATTCCTCTAGGTGTTCTAAGCGTTATTTTTAATGTTGTCTAATTACCTTAAGTTCTTAATTACAGGCAAGCTTGGTACAATGACGTAACCAAACAATTTAGTCAGGACCTGCGTGAGCCACCACTAAAAACATGTCATGATCCGCTACCCAAATTGTTGGGCTGGGCTGAGTCATGTCCAGCCTACGCTTGAGATAAAATGTAGTAAGCTGTTCTAAAGATATGAAAGTAAGACTAAAATGTGCTAACAGTTCTAGAAGTGATAAAGAGTCATAAATGCTCCAAACAAAAAAGTCATCAGCTACATATAAGTAAGTCCAAGAACAAGTCCGAAATGTAAAGCTGGATACAGGTCCAGTCATAAAATACATAGTCTAATACATGACTACTCTAAAACATCCCGTGCAACTATACAAACTAGATGAGTTTTCCCGCAGGTACATCCTCGTAAGATAAAGCCTGGTCCTCGGCAGTAACTCCATAATATGAATCACAGAGCAACTCCTCCTCAGTAAGAATACCTACAACGATATCCTGTCAGGACGAGAGCAAGTACTGTTTCTAGCAAACTAATATACGAAACATGAAATGAACATAAGAGGAATAAACTAGAATCATGGCATCTCTTAATCTATCATGGCAAGGACACATATGTCATATAGACAGATGTATATATAATGTTTAAAACTGTAGCAGGTACGTGATCATCAATAGGTATACAATGTGCAAGGGCACATAATAAAATTTACTTCCGTACAAGTGATACGGCGATAGATATATATATGCACAAATCCACTTTGAGATAAAGCCTACGGCACAGTAATCATATAAAATAAAACTTTGTTCGGTACATACGTACGGAGAAGGGGGCATGATCACGTACTCTATTATCAGTTTCCCTATAATCCAGATTTTAATCATGTGAGAGATATATAAAGACTGTTCTAAGCATGGTAGTGATTGAAAGTAAATACAACATGTGAAGATTTAACTTGCTACCCCAAGGCT
>JANAVB010031219.1:3888430-4035930 GCA_029216955.1 Iris pallida
GCAGGTGATAAAGGTTTTACAGAAAAGTCCCCCAATTTTTGGGATTTTACAAAAATATCCCTAAGCCTAACAGTTGTAAATTATTATTTGCAGATCACAATTAAAATAATTCACTAATTTGTAAACTAATATAATAACAATTAAAACTATTACAAAGTGATATTAAGACAATTCAAATAATTACAAAAATTACTTAAAAATTATTTAAAATTTTTAGAAAAATTCCTAATAATTATATTAATTAATATTAAATATATAAAAGCTATTTAATATTATTAAAATATTATTTTGAAATTTAGGGGATTACACTCTCTAAGGCTCGTAGGACTATTCCTGCACCTTTACCTCCTACTCATGTTGAGGAAGCATCATCTGATTCTGATGCACCTTGTAAGGACCCTAATTTTTGGGAATTTTTTATTTTTTTAATACGATTTCTATTTGTTAGATTAAATTTATTTTATTTATGACTATAGATATACTTTTTCGTAGATTCGATTTTTGAAGCACAAGAATTGTCAATCTTTCCAAACTTTCTTCATGAGTTTTGAAATAGACAACTCTACCTTCAACTTGATATATCATGTCCCACCCAAACTTGTTTTCCAACATCCTTTTGACTTGGCACAACTTTGGGACAATTTAGACCATTTGACTAATTACCGTAATCGTAAACCTAACTTCCAACTTGAGTTCGGGACTTGACCTAGATCAAAACCATTTTATCCAATATATAGTTTTGACCCATTTTGAGTCTACGACGCACAAGTCAAGGGTGTGCCACTCAATCGAGTCCCCATGTGCTATTTATTTGCAAATGGCATAAGAGACTCATGGTTGACTTTTCAAATTTTATTTGATTAGAAAAGATATTTGGACCCTAACCTAGCCAACTCTACTTGGTAGAGCCATGTTAGCTTGCCATGACTTTAGTAAGAATTATTATGAATTTAGCTAGCCAACTCTACTATTTTATATAAATGTGACTATATTTATAATAGCCTAATACTCTCTATATAAGGCCTTAGCCATAAGTTTTGGAGTACAAGATGACCAAGAATTTTGGCACAAAAAGTGTAGTCGTGTGCCTTGACTAGTGTATTAGCCATGCTAGGGGAGGCCTAGCCATAGCAGTGTTCTAACTAGGAAAACCAGTCAAAGTTGCGACTTAACCCCTATAGACGATTTAATTATTTATTAATTATATTATTGATTTTTTAATATTGTGCTAAACTGGTCAAACTGAAAACAAACCAGACCCAAGCCCATGTAATCATGCAGTATGTCCAAAGACTTCCATGTCGGTATATTTTATGTTTGTATATCGTATTTTACCTTAAATGCTCTACTAAATATCTTTTCTAAGTAATTATTATATATAGTATATAGATATGAATAATTATTTGATATTAAAAAGATATTTATAAGTATGCTAAACAATTTTCTTAGATATCCTTATGCATGTTGGAATTTTTAGACTATATATATTTTTCGTATGTACACCTAATATTGATTCATCTTATTTGTTATCATTATTGTTGCCATTATTATTGTTGTTATAATTACAAAAGAATATTATTTGGTATGTTAGATTATTTATAAAATAAATATTATTTTTATGTACAAGGCCTACACTGTAAAAAGTGGTATGAGGAACATCTCGTGAGATACTGAATCCCAGTATAACCCAATCAAAGCCAAAACCGACAGCACCTATAAATAAGAACGAGAAAGAATTCTCGCAAACCCTAACTCTATCGAGCGAGGCTACCCCCGAAAACTTGGACCCCGCGTACGTGCCACCCTGACCTTGCGTGCGCCACCGTGGTGGCCGTCGTCCGGCGACAGAACGGCCACTCGCGCACCACAGACCAGCAGGCGCTACATCAGCAGTAGCAGCTTCTGGGCATGTTCACGAGGAGATTTC
The DNA here is from genome assembly GCA_029216955.1 of Iris pallida. Taxonomy (NCBI): domain Eukaryota; kingdom Viridiplantae; phylum Streptophyta; class Magnoliopsida; order Asparagales; family Iridaceae; genus Iris; species Iris pallida. The sequence continues at coordinate 3,890,358 of JANAVB010031219.1, forward strand.
TCCACCATTACTCGACCTTTTTCTGAACCATTCTATCAGGTATGATCACAACCCTAACCTTTTTAAACCCTATTATTTAGTCCGAATTAATTCAAATAGAAATTGACCTAAAAACCGAACCCAAAACTCGACGAAAAATGTTCTTGAACAGTTCATAGAACAGTCCATGTACCCCTGTTTGAGGACTAGTTCCTATCAATCTGCTAAAGATTTTTGAAAACTTTTTGAACAACATTTTAGAAGACTTATAGGACTAAAAACCTATTTTTATAATTTCTATTTTTATCCATTAGATGCTAAGTTATTTATTTTCAAAAAACCACGAAAAACCATGAAATCTGTTTTCAAAAATTTAAAACTTTTCCCTATACGAGGTCTGTCCCATCAAATCGGACGACATGGTCGTGAACCGAAAGCATCAAAAGGTGTGTATTGACTTCACGGATGTGTGGGCTTTGACGAAATTCAAATTGGTTGCGTGCGCGCGACGAATTTGAGACGTATCCGTCAAATTTCTCCGTATCGACATCTTTACAAACTAGTCAATTACTTTGTGCACATTCGTCAACTTGAGACGAAACTTGCACCAACATGTCCGTATCATTTTTTTAGTCCTGTATGCCAAGTTTGGTCCGATTCTGAAAGGTTGACCGGAACGCTATTTTGGCGGAGTCGCAACCCGACTCAACGGGCGAATTTGTTACGGTTGGGTTCGTATCGTAAAATTGGACGTAGACATGTAATTTTTTGACTTTAGAGATCATAGGCTCTGGCTCATTTTTCGGTACAAAGCGGGTCCAACGACGTACACCATTTTGACCCGAAATTACCGTTTTGCCCCTGTGTCCATAATTGGACTTATGGATAGCCTATTCTAGCTATTTTTGCTTATTTTGAAAATATTGACAATATCTGTTTCAGCATCCAGAGTTGTTTGCGGGAGTTCAGGTTTTGAGACTCTTTGATTTGACGAGTTGTTGTGGGACTTTTTACTGCCACCAGGTAAGTACACATTGCCAAACTTTACAATAATTATATGCATTTCTTATACTATTGTTACTTTTCTATTTTCTTGATCGCATACTTCTTCAGCTTCATGTTACAGTTACTTCCTCTTTATCAATGTCATTCTTATTATACGTGCACGTAGTTAGTTCTATTTTTTTATCTTTACTGGTTACGACTATCGTGGTACACATGCACCTTGAGATTTATCATTATGTATCCTAGGCCAGGTTTTCCTTGACATGATCGACCTGGACTTGACTTGTTGACTTATTGACTTGACTTGCCTTGACTTGACTTGTAGCTCTAGGCGAGGACCTTGTGATAGACGATGACTATACTTGACCACTCTCTGTTGTGAGCCCCCACCGAGCTACGATAGAGACTTACTATAGGTTGTGAGCCACCACCGAGCTGCGATCTATAGGGCCGTGAGCCCCCACCGAACAACGGTTTACCCTGATTTAATCATAGTCACGTTTATCAGTATGATTCTCGACGACATGCCATTTTCTTATGTTTTACTCTTGTACTATCATGCAGACTTTATTTCTTGTACTATGTCATATCTTTCCTCGTATGTTATTTACTGTACAGTACAGGCATGTATATTATGTGTCTTGCTAGTCCCCTGAGGACCTGGTGATCTCTTCAGGTATTAGACGAAGGTATGATATATTGATGGATGACGGTTGCTGCACCAAGACTTCAGGAATGATTAATTGTTGTTATTATCATTCTCTTCCGTATTTATATTTTGTCCAGTATTTGACACTCGCTGTTATTATAACCTACACTTTTACAAGCTTGCATTTTCTCGTAGCTTGTTCATGATAAACATGTTATTAGGGATCCACTCTAATATGTTTATCTAATCTAGAATTAGTGTATCATGGTCTGATCAGCCTTACTTCACTTGATTCGTTATTGTTACTGATATTTAGTTGATTGAGATATAGTTGATTTTAGAACAATCAGACAGCTTATACGTATTCGAACTGTGCTGGAGTCCTCTTGATGCGTAGCTGGCATGTATACATATCCTAGTCTTACGTATTTTGAGACGGTGGCGTTACACCCCTCAACCTGAACCACCTGCCACCCTGGATTCCATCAGAGACATGTTGCACGACCGCTTCCAGTTGGAAGACGATCGCTATACTCAGCTGGATTATCGGACCACTCTTCAGATGATCGCCATTAGCAACACTCTTCATAACATCCAATACAACATGGCAAGGCATCCCACTATGTTCCTATGGGTCGGGACCCTTCTTGCGAAGGCTACCGGATTGATGACCCTTGGGCCATGAGGTATCTGGATCCTGATGCTGCTTTTGTCGATCTTCGTCGCTTTGACAGCGAGCCGTCGAATTCTGTCGGTCCATTCCGTCCTCGTGCTCCATGATGGCTATGGTCTACTACTTTCTGATGCTGCTGATGCAATATGTAGTTTTATTTCATGCACTCTAGTTATATTTTTCTTTTAGTTTTATTTCGTATGTACGACTGCAAGTTTCTTCTACTGGATTATCAAAACTGCTAGTTCTCCCTATTAAAGTTTGGTTATGGTTATGTTGTGTGCTTGCTCTCTTTACTTTGTCTCTTTTTTATCCCTTTACGGGGGTGTTGTGCACTATTTTGCTAAATGACAAAAGGGGAGAAAAATAGCATACTATGTGATATTTGATGTGATATTGTATATGCATTGTATCTGTCTGTCTGTTGTGCTTGGATAAATCCTTTAGGATGGAAATATTTATTTGCGGGGGAGCCACTTCATACGTACAAAAGCTCTTCTCTCCTTCAACATGTGTCCAGGTATGAATATTGAGACATACAAATATAATTTTGTCAATTATCAAAATAGAGAAGATTGTTGACCCAAACTGGATCACAGTTAACCTGATTTAGATAATTAACAACTGATATCTGATATAATCCAATACGACACATCAAGTCCAAGAAATAACATCATCTATGATCCAATACAACGCATCAAGTTCAAGACAGACGTCGTCTACAAGATGTTGTATTGCATTACAAATTTATTTGTTCTCAGTCTATAATTTTTTAATTTATTGAGTCTAGAAAAATATGTACGTTGGTCGCACTGTGTCATCTCAACCCCTAGACATATCTTTCCAAACTCCACCATATAAACAGTCCAATTCCTAAACCAAACCAAACCACCCTCACCCATATAGGGCTTCTGATCTGAGGCAGACAGAACTCGGGCCGAACTCTGCCTAAGGCAGAACTCGGGCCGAACTCGGCCTCCTTAAATTCAGCAATCTGATTTTTTAGGAACACCTTGCTACGAGCTGTCCAACGTTTAAATTTTTGAATATTTGGGACAAAACTCTGGCCGAACTCTGCCTCTCCTGTCTAGTATAAATAGAGCTTGATTCCTCGTATTTCAAATCACCTTTCACTCTCAAGCTTTCAATCTTCTAAGCCTTATATGCTCTAAGACTTACTCTTCCAAATCCCCTAGCCACAAAATTTCCTAAGCCCAAAGGTACTCAATGCGATTCAGCTAGAAGATCTGTGCAAGAGTTGAAAAGAAGTCACTTGAAAAATTCTAAGTTTTGCATCTGTGAAGTTAAAGTAGTCGAGCGCTTCAAAGGCTCATGTCTGTAAGAAGTTGGCATGCTCTTCGGACTAAAGGCACGTGTGTACCCTATTTCACAAATAGTATATTTCAACTCCGAGCAAGAGTTCTCGGGCCTGGAATAGTCGTCCACGAGAAAAACCAGGATATATCGCTGTGTTTGCGTTTGCTCTTCTAAACTCTTTTAATTTCCACATTATTACTCTGATTATATATTCTCTTGGTAGTTGCTTTCTGAACTTAGCAATAGAGTTATTTTTTAATTGGTCATTGTAGACACAAACTCTATTCACCACCCTCTAGAAGTGGGTAAAATGCCATTTCGATATAACCACCATTTAAAAAATTAAATGTTAAGGGCACTACAAAGTTTAGGCAACATATGATAAAGGACAACACACTTAAGTCTTTTTTTTGTTAGAATTTTTTTATAGAGGATGATACACATTAAAATTTTAGTTTTTCTTTCTTTCCTCTTCATCTTTCTCTCCCAACCCTAGTTTTAGATTTGTGATTCGCCAATGTACATTATTATGAAGTTTCGAACCCAAATTTAGGGGTTTCGAATTTTAGGTTTTTACACAAATTCGTTGAGAACGACGCATGACTATCAACAGTTTGGCACTCCTGGTTAATATAAATTTCTTAGGACTGTCAAAATTTTGGCAGTTCTATTTTATTGTAGGTTTCCAAATTATTTTGCAGTCCAACCAATGCATAGGACTGTCAAAAATTTGGCAGTTCTGAAAATATACTTCTTTGTCTTGAGGATTGTTAAAAATTTGACAGTCATTTGCATATTTATGACTGCCAAAATTACAGTACTTCGTCATCCAAAGGAGAATGTTTCAAATTTGAAGCTTTGAAATTCTGTTGCTGGTGTTCGAAAGTTTAGAAATAGTTTCAAATGTGACTATCTAATAAGAAACTTTACAAAACATGAACTAATATTTAAGGATTTGAAAAAAAAGAAGACAGAAAGAAATTTACATTTTATTGTTTAGTTTGTGTTTACCCCTGGACATTTTGGGTACTGATTTTTTTTTATTTTAACATTTGTGTCGTCATCTAGTTAATTCCGTAATGCCCTTAATATATGCCTTTAAAAACGATGATATGTTTAGCGATTAAGATGCATCTTGAATACATAAAATTCATATACACTAATATATGGCCATAATTGTTAGAACCAAGTATTGTTGCAAGTGATCGAGCTTAGATTGCAAGATACCGGTATCTAGATTGAGTTTGCTAAGTCCTATTTAAAGTTAAGTTATGTTTAGTTTAGTTTTGTGTTGTGTTGTGTTGTGTTGTATTTGTTTGTTTGTTTTTTGTTTTTTTGAAGTGTTCATTGGTTGTGGTCTAGTGGTTGCAACGGGGCCCTGTGCAAAAGATGCAGGTTAGAATCCCCTTGACATTTGCCAAGTCTGTTTAAATTTTTTTTGAAGTGTCCTTTTCTCCGACTTGACAAATGCCGAAGGGAGGATTCGAACCTGCGGCTTCCGTGCCCGAACCCCCGTTGCTACCACTAAGCCACAACCCACGATTCCCCATATTCATATTTTTTTCAAATTTAATTTATGTAAAATATATTTTTGGTAAAGTTTTATCTTATGTAGAAAAAATTATTTTTAGTAAAGTTTCAAAGTTTACTAAAAAAATTATTTTTAGTAAATTATTTATTGTCTGTGGAGTGTGGCTTAGTAGTAGTAACGGGGGTTCCGATACGGAAGGCGCAGGTTCGAATCCCCCTGACATTTGTCAAGTCAAAAAAAAGGACACTTCAAAAAAATTTAATAAGCTTGCCAAATATGTCAAAGGGGATTCGAACCTACGCCTTACACACCAAGGCCCCCATTGCTACCACCAAGCCACAATCCACGAACAATAAATAATCTAAAAATTGCTGAAAAACCCAATTTTGGGGTTGGTTTTTATGAAAAACCCACCTACAGGATGAGTTTTATGAAATGTCCATAATTATATATTTCTACGTTAAGTATTCCAAGATTCCCTTTTGATGCTCTGTATTTACAAAATTAATACCATAACTACCCCTCCGCACAAACTCAGATTTGGATTGCGATTCTCGTCTGTAACACCCAGTTTTCCAGATGAGGGTAATTTTAAAATTTTATAATTATAATTATTAATTATTGATATTTGATTCATATTATGATTTTTAGTGATTTTTAATAATTTTTAAACTATTTGAAAACTGGTTTGAGTCATGACTTGTGATTTTGATGTGCTGCTAGTGAAACCTGAGAGACTGCATGACCTAGAGCCTAACCATGTCATTAGGATGTTTAATTATCATTTTTAGCCTAGGGGTAATTTGGTCATTTTGACTTATTTGAATTATTTGGTGATTTGTTGAATTGGTGAGTTCTAGTTTGACTTTGACTTGTTGAGACCTAGTGGACTATCCTAGAAGCTAACCCTAGCTATGGTGACCCTAGTCTAACTTGAGTTAATCTATTTTAGTCATTAGAGAATAGTTTTAGAATGAGGGGATTTGGTTTAGTGAATTTAAGTCATGGCTTGTGGTTTCATGAAATGACTTATGGCTTAATCATTTAATTGATCATGACTTAAGCCCATGGGCCATTTAGTGAACCCTAACCCTAATTATTGAACCTATGAACAGCCACATAGGGATCCCCACCCTATTTAAACACTTGTTCATTAGTACTTGCCTTTTTTTATCATTCCAACACTTGGAGAAAAGAAAGGTAAGTTTCTCCCTTCCAAAAATTCTCATTTTATTCATTTGATCTCCTTTTTCATCCTAGTCTTTTGCATTGGGTTCTAATTTAAGTTTATGGACTGTTGGTGGAGAGCCATTTCAGTTTGGGATCAATTTGGAGCATCTGGCCATCAAGAAGAACACCCCCCATTTGGAGCTTTTCCATGCAATTTGCACCTATAGGTAAAACCCTTTAAATTGATTTAAATTTCAGTTTTCTTTGCATGTAGGGCTAGATCTAGGAGTCCCCTAGGTGTCCCTAAAATTTGGGTGAATTTCCTGTCCGTTTGGTGTCCGTATCGGACACGTGTCGTAGTGTATGTTAGGTGTTTGATGAAATGCCTCTAAGGATTTTATTTTCGATTTTTGCTAAACTAATTAAATGATTTTGAAGCTCTTGATGTGTAGATTCATTGTGTTGAACACTGAGCACGAATTTAGGGGATTTTCGTGTCCAAAATGGACACGCACCCCATGCACGAGGCACCGCACTGTGCCCGTGCAGTCCCCTGCTATTCGGGCTTGACACAGTACAAGACACGACACTATATGCCACGAAAATTTATGGGCACATACGGACACCCACTGACTTCACCCACACAAAGTTTCACAAACTTTTGTTCACTGTGCGCGAAGTAATCACGTTCGTACGGGTCCGCACTGTCACTGCACGCACGGAAAATGCTCACTGATACGGCCTCGTATCGACACGTAGACACCACGTGGACATGGGACAGGCGCTTGGACACGTCCCCCTAGTCTAGGTGAACACGTGTGCACGGCCACGTGTCACCACGTGGCCTATGTCGTGAGTTGGACACACGTGTATGCGTGCACGAGGACTGAATTTCCTGTTTTCAGACACAGTTTCGATTTGGGTTTTGGACACCTCGTGTCCTATTTCCTGGACACGAACGCATCCCTCATGACACATGTGACATGACCTCTGCACACATCAATTGATGATCATTTGGGTTTTCGATTTCAAAATAGGTTGAATTTTGTCGAGTTTTCCATTCTCTGATACACAGTTCATGTTATTTCAATTTCTGAATTTAAAATGTGTTACCAACCATTTTTCCATGTTCTAAATTGTCATATTAACCCATTTACCTGTGTATTAGGTTGCCTTAATCTTGGTTATTGATAAGTGTTAGGTTTTTGGTTTTCAAAAAAGATTTTTAATGGTTGAACTGTCCTATTTTTCTGATACACACTGGTGTGTGGTTCACTATTTTCGAAAATGGGTTTCAAAAATATGTTCAATCGAATCCTAAGTTTTAATGGGTCTTTATATTCACCTGAGATCAGTTGTCCTCGAAATTGGTTTTCATGGATTGTATTGGTTTTTCGAATGTAGGATTCGAATGTGGGTTGGAGATGTCCAATGGACTGGACTGATACACACAGTCCAGGAAAAATCCTGAACTTCCATTCCTATTTAAAAACTGATTTTTGATACACTGTTTAAACAGTTACAAATCTGAGAACCTATTACCCCTTCATGTATGCACACTACCCACATCACTGATTCCTTTCCAGATTACACACAATATTACACACACATAGTTCCTGTCACTTGTCTACTCTTACACATACTACTGATTTCACTTTGGTCTTTGTTTTCAGAAATTTCCTGAGATTAATTACTGTCCTTTCCAAGTTTCTTTTATCCAAACTGAGTTAGGTTCTACTGAGGTTTCTGAGAATTATATGGGGTTATGGTTGTGTTGAAAACTTGGGTTCTAAATGGATTTTTCTAAGGTAGGGTGGACTGAACAGTCTACTATTTTGTGATGTCTATTACTGCTGTCATTCATGTTAACTTTTATCCACACAAAACTGATATTGAAGCACACACCACTCTACTAAAAACTGAATTCCCTTTTGATACTCACACACACACATGGTTACACCTACCTAACTGACATCTTCCTGAGAACAATCCATTTTCTGAGTTTGCCACATGTTAGATTTACACACACACACACACACATTTGTTCATGTCACTTGTCCACTCTTACACACACCACACACACTTTGTCACACACCTTGCCTTGACACTTACACCCTCACATGAACACTATAGCCTACACATATTGCACTGTATCATGCTCATACACACACACATCCCTCTCTAACACATTCAACCTTGCCATGACACATGCCATTACCCCTCTCTCTCTCTCTATATATCACACTATGTATGTATATATATCTATATGCTTGATAATAATATGGTGAATATATGTGTGATATTATATTAATGTAATGTATATACATTATGTGTGATATAGCTTATATGGCCTATAGCCTATATACATGGCACATTGCACTTGGGTGTATCCCTATGTGATTAGCCTAGGCATATAGCCTATGGTTCATAAACCTGTGTTTCTGGCTTGAATGCCAGTATATGAGTGTGGTTGGCTTATATAGCCTAGAAATTGAGTGTGCTTTCTAGAATAGGCTGGGTAGGCCTAGTGAGACTTGACTAGACTAGTATTGACCTAGTTTGACTATTGTAGTTGACTTGGGTCGACCCAGAGTTGACCAAGTTTGACTTGGACCTAGTTTGACCTAGACAGTTGACCAGGTTTGACTTAGAGTTGACTTTGACCTAGATTTAACTTAGAAACATGTCGATTGCATCATAGACTTCATTGGTCTTATTTTAAGCACATTATAACCTGTACTGTTCTATTTAGGACATTATAACTCCGGTGCAGACATCTGACATTACACTACTCTTTTCAGAGTATCAGGCGAGTACATTCTCTGATAGTTCTATCATTTATTTGCCAGTTACTGTATTTCAGTTCTATTTAGTTTTATGTGATTCTATGATACCACACGTATGGATATTTCTGGATTCATATATGTGACACACTCACCATATTATCTGGCCTCTATTACTGGAATCACTGGAATCATTCCGGAATCTATTTCTGGAATTATCATATTTTGGCTGGACCCATCTCGATTTTCGTGTTGAATTTTGGATTCATTTGTATTGCGGGGCGGAAGAAATATTGAGTAAGACATGTAGACATACCCCAAATCTGGATTCTCCAACTGGAATCTACTGGAAGCATAGCCATCTCTCGCCTGATCAGTGAGGGATGTGCCTGATTACCCACAGCCGTTTACATGTCGATCTCGGTATTTTAAAACACATTATTAGATTAGCTGGACTCACCTGGATTCTTGATCACTACCTAGAATCATCTGGTACTGGATTCATCTTGTATTAGATTCATCCCGTACTGGATTTATAGTAGTTTACACTTGTTTTACATTACTGCCTGGACTCTTTATGTTACCTTAGTTCAGCTAGATTTATTTTTACAGTCTTCATTGCCATCATTCTTCTCTTGTTTAGTTACTTACTTTCCTTGTATCTTATCTGTTCTCCATACCATCACCTGTATATAAACTGCCATATTCATCAATAAAACTGTCTATAACTGCTTTATAGTTCCCTGTCATTTACTTGGGTTTTCTTGATGAGTTGTACTCGTTCCTGTCCTGACTGGACCTGTTGAAAATTTTATAGATGATTGCCCTGAGGACACATGCCCTACATATTACTAAGGAGATGGCTTAGCTACCTTTGGCCCGACACTCAGGAGTGATTAGGAGATTTGTTAGTTGTTGTTTAGCTTTTATGTTTAGAACTGGAGTTGTATATATAGTTGAGATTGTTTGAGATTATATTTTTAGTTGTTGGATTTTATTTATGTTATTTAGCCTTTAGTTATATCTTCTGTGATATCTTATCGTTCTTAGACTGTGATTGAGATCCATTATATCTATACTTGTCCTCCGTTCGGAGCTGAGTTTTGACAAGTACATTATATAATTGCGTGAGTTATTGATTAGATAGTAACCTAGGACAGCGTTCTACCACCGACACTATGGCGTAGGCTGGGCATTGTTACGCGCTCGTACCCTCACAGTGGGTACGGGTCGTGACATATTTTTAGTGGTGGCCCATGCAGGTCGAGAGTCGCATTAGTGCGATATCGTGGTAGTACGGCGACTTAGTTGTACTGCCGCGAGCCTGCGATAGGATTGAGAGATAGGATTTAACGGCGAGGTACTCAATCACAGATAGGAAAGATTCTGCTTCAATTCATGCCATCTACATATCTTACTGATTGTCTTCCTTGAGATAAATTGTCCTCCTTTGATTTTATCGATTCTTGTTCAGTATTGACTTCCTTTTCGATCTTTCTTCAGGATGGTGGAGACACGATCACATCGCTCTGGTACAGTAGCCGCTGCAGAGGGGTCTGCCATCTCTCACCTTCAGCAGCCAGTCCCTGGTACCGCAGCCCCAGTCATGCCAGCTGGGGTGGGTGTTTCAGCAGCTTTCGGAGATCCATCAGCTAGGGTGGGTGTTCTATCAGCTGGAAGGCAGAGTCCGGTGCTTCCCGAGATCCTTCCACCGCAACAGCCTCTACCTGTGGGGATGGTAGATGCTGCCCATCTATTCTCTTTCGTGGAGAGGATTCTGGCGTCTCATCAGCGGCAGCGGCAGACGATCGATTTTCGTCAGGGGATTGACGAGGCACATCAGCTAGTTCGTACTACTGTGGAGATGGTGACTGCTCAGGAAGAGCAACAGTAGCCTCGTCGGAAGGAGAAGGATATACAGGACTTCCAGAAGATGCATCCCAGAGAGTTCCTGGGCACGGAGGGCATTTTACAGACGACTGGATAGAGCATATCGAGGAGATATTCAGGCTGGCAGAGATACCAGATCGACTCTATATCGAGGCGGCGGGCAGTCAGATGTAGGACTTAGCCCGTGCGTGGTACCAGACAGATCCTAGGGTGGGAGTTGAGGGCCAGACTTGGGCCCAGTTCAAAGAACTGTTCAAGGAGAAGTTCTTTCCTGATGTGGCCTTGGGAGGCATAGAGGCACGGTTTGAGGGTTTGGTTCAGGGAAACCAGACAGTAGCTGAGTACGCTGGGGAGTTCTGTCGATTGGCCCGGTTCATAGATAACTTGACTGAGAAGACGAAGGCGAGGAAGTTCCACCGAGGTTTGATTAGGGAGGTTCGGTCGCTGACTAAGAGCGACCAGAACACTACCTTTACGGAGATATTTTCTGGGGCGATGGCAGCGGAGGATGACCTGGGGTTGAAGTTGAAGAAGGGTCGTGACTTCCAGAGTGGTAGCAGCAGCGGAGGCCAGGCCAAGAGGCCTCATGTTCAGATTCAGCAGACCCGGGCACCAGTAATGGTTCAGCAGGTGCAACATCAGTATCGGGGTCAGGACCCGAAGACGATCAGTTGTTCCTACTGCAGGAAGTTGGGACACACCAGGGAGCAGTATAGAAAGAGGCTGAAGGTTTGCTATTCCTGTGGGTCTGAAGCCCACCAGAAGATGTACTGTCCCTTTGTACCTCCTTTTGAGGGAGCTAGGCCACCTGTAGCTGAGCACCAGAGGGGTGGAGCTTTTGCGATGGCGGTCGAGGAGACCGACGCTGCAGGTGATGGGTTAGCAGGTTCGTCCTTCTCATTCTTCTTCTCCACTTTCCTGTGTGATTCCATTAGTACCTGTCAGGATATTGTTTTGATTGCTAGATAGTGTAGCTACCCCGTTCGAGACTGTGAAATCACGACCAGTAGGATTGTGTTGCTTCGACCTTGATTTGCTGGGGGTTTGACCTAGTAGAGATACGATCATTTTAATTTCGAGGACAAAATTTTTCTAAGGTGGATAGGATTGTAACACCCAGTTTTATAGATAAGGATAATTTTGAAATTTTGTAATTATAATTATTAATTATTGATATTTGATTCACATTATGATTTTTAGTGATTTTTAATAATTTTTAAACTATTTGAAAACTGGTTTAAGTAATGACTTGTGATTTTGATATGCTGCTAGTGAAACCTGAGAGACTGCATGACCTAGAGCCTAACCATGTCATTAGGATGTTTAATTATCATTTTTAGCCTAGGGGTAATTTGGTCATTTTGACTTATTTGAATTATATGGTGATTTGTTGAATTGGTGAGTTCTAGTTTGACTTTGACTTGTTGAGACCTAGTAGACTAGCCTAGAAGCTAACCCTAGCTATGTTGACCCTAGTCTAACTTGAGTTAACCTATTTTAGTCATTAGAGATTAGAATGAGGGGATTTGGTTTAGTGAATTTAAGTCATGGCTTGTGGTTTCATGAAATGACTTATGGCTTAATCATTTAATTGATCATGACTTAAGCCCATGGGCCATTAAGTTAACCCTAACCCTAATTATTGAACCTATGAACAGCCACATAGGGATCCCCACCCTATTTAAACACTTGTTTATTAGGGCTTGCCTCTTTTTATCATTCCAACACTTGGAGAAAAGAAAGATAAGTTTCCCCCTTCCAAAAATTCCTATTTTATTAATTTGATCTCCTTTTTCATCCTAGTCTTTTGCATTGGGTTCTAATTTAAGTTTATGGACTGTTGGTGGAGAGCCATTTTAGTTTGGGATCAATTTGGAGTATTTGGCCATCAAGAAGAACACCCCTATTTGGAGCTTTTTCATGCAATTTGCACCTATAGGTTAAACCCTTTAAATTGATTTAAATTTCAGTTTTCTTTGCATGTAGGGCTAGATCTAGGAGTCCCATAGGTGTCCCTGAAATTTGGGTGAATTTTGTGTCCGTTTGGTGTCCGTATCGGACACGTATCGTAGTGTATGTTAGGTGTTTGATGAAATGTCTCTAAGGATTTTATTTTCGATTTTTGCTAAACTAATTACATGATTTTGAAGCTCTTGATGTGTAGATTCATTGTGTTGAACACTGAGCATGAATTTAGGGGATTTTCGTGTCCAAAATGGACACGTACCCCATACACGAGGCACCGCACTGTGCCCGCGTAGTCCTCTGCTATTCGGGCTTGACACAGGACACGACACGACACTATATGCCACAAAAATTTGTAGGCACGTGCGGTCACCCACTGACATCACCCACACAAAGTTTTACGAACTTTCGTTCACTGTGCGCGAAGTAATCGCGTTCGCACGGGTCATGCACTGTCACTGCATGCACGGAAAATGCTCACTGATACGGCCTTGTATCGACACGTAGACACCACGTGGACATGGGACAGGCACTTGGACACGTCCCCCTAGTCTAGGTGAACATGTGTGCACAGCCACATGTCTCCACGTGGCCTGTGTCGTGAGTTGGACACACGTGCACGCGTGCACGAGGGCTGAATTTCCTGTTTTCAGACAGTTTCGATTTGGGTTTTGGACACCTCATATCCTATTTCCTGGACACGAACGCATCCCTCATGACACATGTGACATGTATTAACCTCTGCACACATCAATTGATGATCGTTTGGGTTTTTGATTTCAAAATGGGTTGAATTTTGTCGAGTTTCCCATTCTCTGATACACAGTTCTTGTTATTTCAATTTCTGAATTTAAAATGTGTTACCAACCATTTTTCCATGTTCTAAATTATCATATTAACCCATTTACATGTGTATTAGGTTGCCTTAATCTTGGTTATTGATAAGTGTTAGGTTTTTGGTTTTCAAAAAGATTTTTAATGGTTGAACTGTCCTATTTTTTGATACACACTGGTGTGTGGTTCACTGTTTTTGAAAATGGGTTTCATAAATATGTTCAATCGAATCCTAAGTTTTAATGGGTCTTTATATTCACCTGAGATCAGTTGTCTTCGAAATTGGTTTTCATGGATTGTATTGGTTTTTCGAATGTAGGATTCGAATGTGGGTTGGGGATGTCCAATGGACTGGACTGATACACACAGTCCAGGAAAAATCCTGAACTTCCATTCCTATTTGAAAACTGATTTTTGATACAATGTTTAAACAGTTACAAATCTGAGAACCTATTACACCTTCATGTATGCACACTACCCACATCACTGATTCCATTCCAGATTACACACAATATCACACACACATTGTTCCTGTCACTTGCCTACTCTTACACACACCACTGATTTCACTTTGGTCTTTGTTTTCAGAAATTTCCTGAGATTAATTACTGTCCTTTCCCAGTTTCTTTTACCCAAACTGAGTTAGGTTCTACTGAGGTTTCTGAGAATTATATGGGGTTATGGTTGTGTTGAAAACTTGGGTTCTAAATGGATTTTTCTAAGGTAGGGTGGACTGAACCTGTTGAAAATTTTACAGATGATTGCCCTGAGGACACATGCCCTACATATTACTGAAGAGATGGCTTAGCTACCTTTTGCCCCGACACTCAGGAGTGATTGGGAGATTAGCTAGTTGTTGTTTAGCTTTTATGTTTAGAACGGGAGTTGTATATATAGTTGAGATTGTAGTTGAGATTGTTTGAGATTATATTTTTAGTTGTTGGATTTTATTTCTGTTAGTTAGCCTTTAGTTATATCTTCTGTGATATCTTATCGTTCTTAGACTGTGATTGAGATCCATTATATCTATACTTGTCCTCCGTTCGGAGTTGAGTTTTGATAAGTACATTATATAATTGCATGAGTTGTTGATTAGATAGTAACCTAGGACAGCGTTCTACCGTCGACACTGCGGCGTAGGCTGAACGTTGTTACGCGCTCGTACCCTCACAGTGGGTGCGGGTCGTGACATCGTCGTCTTCTTCTTCACGAGAGATCTGAATTCCATTGCTCTCATCTTCAGCAGAGATTGCAAAGATCGTTCGTAGTTCACCGTACTTTTTTTCAGTCGAACTCTGATCATCGCTCATCATCTTCTTCTTCTTCTTCTTCTTCTTCTTCTTCTTCTTCTTCTTCTTCTTCTTCTTCTTCTTCTTTTCCGACAATTAGGTCAATTATGGAGAGAAGATCTTTTTCTTCCTTTCTATAAGAGTTAACATCGTTTTGTAAGAAGAACGAAAACTCTTGAATCTTTATTTATGTCAAATTTCTTTCCAGAAAACAAAAAAACAAAAAATTAGGTTTCTGTCAACTGTTCTCCGTCGATATAACACGAAGAATAGTCATTCTCCTGCATTTTAACAAGGAGAATGCCATTCTCCGTGTAAATTAACACGGAGAATGGCATTCTCCGTGTTTCTAACACGGAGAATGGCCAAACATTTGAATGACCATTCTTCGTGTCATTTAACACGGAGAATGGCCATTCTCCGTGTCATTTAACATGGAGAATGGCAATTCTCTGTGTAATTTAGCACGAAAAATGTCATTCTCCGTACTAAATTACATGGAGAATGGTCATTCTCCTACGTTTTAACACTGGGAATGGCCATTCTCCGTGTAAATTAACACGGAGAATGCCATTCTCCGTATTTCTAACACGGAGAATGGCCATTCTCATGCATTTTAACACTGAAATGACCATTCTCCATGCTAAATTACACGAATAATGGCCATTCTCTGTGTAAATTAAGACGGAGAATGGCCATTCTTCGTGTAATTTAGCACGAAAAATGACCATTCTCCGTGTAAATTAAGACGGAGAATGTCATTCTCCGTGTTACTAACGCAGAGAATGGCCAATACTCTCCATGTAAATTAAGACGGAGAATGCCATTCTCTGTGTTACTAACACGAAGAATGGCCACCCTCATGCGAAATTAACATTCTTCATGTTCTAACACGGAGAATGGCCATTCTCCTGCATTTTATGGTCAGTTGAAACTTTGGGGGGCCATAACTTTTGATTGGGAGGTCGAAACGAGATCTGGTTTGTCGCAAAATGAGCGTATCTTCGAGGAGCCTGAGATAAATCGTTTCATCATTTGTCGGCCTTTCAAAATTTTAGAATCGTAAAAAAATGATGTTTGGACCTTCGTTTTAGCACTTTTGCCGTTTGTCTCGGTCTTTCCGAAATTTTCCGACGAGTTTTTGAAGATTTTTGAGGAAAAACCTAGATTCGAAAGTCAGCAGCCTATGGAAGAAGATGAAGTATCGAAACATTTTTTTAAGAGTAGTTTCGTGGGTGTTTTCAATAAATTAGAAGGAAGGGCAAAAAGGTCATTCAGAACCCTCTTTATATATTTTTTGCTAATTCTGGACATGTGATGAAATGTTATTACGCGATGGGTTTTTCATAAAACTTTTTCGTTTTTTGGGCATTTCATAAATTTTCCCATAAATAATTTATTAAACATATTTTTTTAGTAAACTTTGAAACTTTACTAAAAAAATTTTTTACTAAAAATAATTTTTTCTACATAAGATAAAACTTTACCAAAAATATATTTTACATAAATTAAATCCTAGAAAAATAATGAATATGGGGAAAAATATTTCTCCATATAAAAAACTCTACTAACATACATATATGCAATATCTCCATATATTGTATTTAGAAATATTTAGCACATTTTATATATTATAAAAATAAAATTTTATAAAATAAAACTCATAAATATTTGAAATCCTGAAAGGACCACTTATTTATGTTTTATGACTTGGATATTATGTATGTGGATATATTTCGTGTTAAAGAATTGTTTAGGAAAAAATATTTGATTATGAAAAATATCCGGATTAACGACGAAATAGCGACTGACCAACGACTGACTAGCGACAGGTCAACGACGGAATATCAACGAAAAATTGGAATTTTTTTATCAGCGACAGAATAACGACTATCTTGCGATGGCTAGCGACAGAACATCGACTACTAGTCACTATATTGATATAGTTACTGTCTGATATACAAAGAGTATCAAAGACAGTCGCTAGTTCCACCGTTGACGTAGCGACAGATATAGCAGTCGCTAGTTCGTCGTTGATATTTGGTCGCTAAGTCCGTCGCTGATTAATCGATTCAGCGACATATCAACGACGTATATTAAACAATGACATATGAATTAGCGACGAAATTTTTTCTGCTGTTCTGTCATTATTCCTGTTTAGCGACGGTATATGTCAAAATAGCATCGAACTTCCGCGCTATTTTGTAGTATTTTTGTAGTGGTTTGATCCATGTTTGACCCGATCCGAAATCTATCGTGTCATGGGCCACGTGCTTGACTGGACTGGACTGAGATTTTTCACCCATAGACCCAACCCGACCTGCTACAATACATGGACGACATGAAAGGTCCGGTCCGAGTTCCATCCATCTCGTAAAAGACTAGCGTTTTGAATAAAACGCACATTTGGGTCCCTAAATCAAATAGCACGCTTGATGAAACTTCTATGTAGAATGCAAACTGTTTGATTTTCGTCCTGCGGTGTTGGATGAAATGTTGGCATTGCAATCCAAACTAGTCCTAAACATGATTAGTACAAGAAAGATGCGACTGTAATATAAAATAAAGAATGCTGCTATTTGGCCCGCGGGAGGGATAGCTCGTCTGTCACATGGCACTCTCTTATTGGCAAGTCAACGATGTGAGCCCCATACTAATAGTGGGGCCAATGAAAAAGTGCCACGCAGACGAATGGACTGGCCGGCCTATGGACAAAAGGTATTTTCGTAAATTAAATGTTAGCCCTCAACCCGACACGACATTCATGTCTTGCGCTCCTTATAGTTTCAGTTTGATCTTTCAACATGTGGTGGATTTGACATGGGCTTCTAATATTATTGGTATAACCCTTGTCCCCTTATCTAAACTCTAAGGTCTCTTTTTGGTTCGCGGAGAGGAAAGAAAATTAAATTTTTTTTTCCTTCATAAAATTGCTATTCCTATCTATTTTTTGTTCGGTGTTTGAAAAGATCAAGAAAAGTAGGAGGTAAAATAAATTCTTAATGTAGGAAAATGAATCCTTGGTAGTGGGTGGGAGAACCCGTTTTCTTCCATTTTTTTCTATCCTTTGGGAATCATTTTTCTTTCCTCCCCCTTTCCTTCATGCATCCAAACACAGAAAATAAATAACTTTTCTTTCTCAATGCCATAATTTCTTGAACCAAACGTAGGTTAAGAGTTTTAGGTTGCGTTTGGTTCATTGTAATGTAATATTATCGTAATGGAATTGAGTTTGTAATGTAATAAAATTACAATTATATTACTATATTTGGTTGAAACATGTAACCAAACCATGTAATATAATGTCAATTGCATTCATATGTTTGGTTTACCATGTAATGTAATTGAGTTTCTAATTTAATATTTTTTAAAATACAACATAAAATATAAAAAAAATAGATCAATAAAAAATTTCAAAAATTTAAAAAGAAAAAAATAAGAAATAACAAATAATCGATAATAAATAAATAAAGAGAAAAAATGATTTTGTCCTTCTGCTAAAAATGACAAAAAAACGAAAGAACGACAAAAAAGAAAAAAATACCAAAAATGACAAAAGAACAAAATGAAAAAAAAACCAAAAACGAAAAAATCGATAAAAAAGTATAAAACGACCAAAACCAAAAAAAAATCAAAAATGAAAAACCATCAAAAGTGACGAAAAATAATAAAAAATGACAAGAAACAAAACATGACAAAAAAAACCACAAAAAAAGACAAAACGACAAAAAAGACCAAAAATGACAAAAAAGAAATAAAAAAAATACCAAAAGGGATAAAACGACCAAAAACAACAAAAAAGAAATAATGACCAAAAACGGAAAAAACAGAGCAAAAAACATAAATCGACCCAAAACGATAAAAAAGAGCGAAATGACAAAAAACAAAAAAAAATGAATAACAACCAAAAATAATAGGGGATTAAAATGAGCAAAAAACTTGCAAAAAACGATCAAAAGCGAAAAAAAGAAAAAAAACAACAAAACGAAACAAAAAGAAAAAACGAGCATAAACGACAAAAAAAGTGGAAAAGGAAAAAAAAGGGTGCAAAAACGAAAAAAGGAGCAAAAATCGAAAAAAGAACAAAACTGACAAAAACGAGCAAAAACGAACAAAAATAAAATGACCAAAAACGATTACAAAAGTCCAAAAACGACAAAAAAATGAGAAAAACGGCAAAAAGAGCAACAACGATAAAAACGATAAAAACATGTAAAAATGAAAAAAAAAGAAGGAAAAAACGACCAAAAATGATTAAAAAATGCCAAAACAATAAGAAACATGCAAAAATGGCCAAAAATAAAAAAGAGTGCAAAATCGACCAAAAATAATAAAGATCGTGCAAAAACAGCCTGTCACTTCCCGTTCCCGGAATACGTATTCTAAATACATGTACTGCTGGAATGTATTCATTTAATATTTATCATGTATTGTTCTATATTTAAATTCCTTTAATTTCATGTTAATTTATTTTCTGCAATTATTTTTCTTTATTTTACTTTCTGCATTTTATTCTCTGCTTTTACTTTGCTTTTGGGTTCGGCTTAGATTGGTTTATTTTCGATTTTTGTTGGTTCATCATGAACCCAACCCCCCACCTACCACCACCCCATTTAAAGCCCCAAACTCTCTCTTCATTACTTCTTCTCATTTCTCTTCTTCTTCCTCATAACTCTCCCACCAACCTAGAAGAGCAAGGCAAGTGCCAACTTGCTTCATGATGGATTCCCATTATTATTGTTCCATCATCTTCCTTATTTGATTCTAAGTCTCTTTAGTACTTAGCATTTTTAATTTCCATGACTTATTTGTTGTAGATCTAAGTTTGATAAATTTTTTAGATTTTTTAGGTTTTGATCTAGTAAACTTTGTTATCTTCAAGTTTTGATGGTTCCATGTTGTAGAGAATTTTGTTCTACCCAATTTTGACCTATGGAAGTCCATATTTGGGCTTGGGATGAAGGATTTATGGAGCTTGGAAGCAATGGCTTCCATGGTTCTCTTTCATGGTTCTGTTCTCAGAAATTTGGAGAAGAAGAACAGTCCCAGCCGCATGATATTTATTTTCCACAGCCGTATTCCTCAGGCGCATGAGCTTATTTATTTCCCAACCTTTCCCACAGCGCATGATATTTATTTTCTACAGCTGCATTCCTCAGGCGCATGAGCTTATTTATTTCCCAATCATTCCTCAGCGCATGGGATTATTTATTTCCCAATCATTCCACAGCGCATGAGATTGTTTATTTCCCAATCATTCCTCAGCGCATGAGATTATTTATTTCTCGATCATTTCCCACAGGCGCATGAGATTACTTATTTCCCAACCTTTTCCACAGCGCATGATATTTATTTTCCACAGCCGCATGAATCTTCATTCCTCAGGCGCGTGAGCTTATTTATTTCCCAATCATTCCTCAGCGCATGAGATTATTTATTTTTCAGTCATTTCCCATAGCGCACGAGATTGTTTATTTCTCAACCTTTCCCACAGCGCATGAGATTATTTATTTTCCAATCATTTTTCACAGCGCATGAGATTGTTTATTTCCCAACCTTTCCCACAGCGCATGAGATTATTTATTTCTCGATCATTTCCCACAGGCGCATGATATTATTTATTTCTCAATCATTTCCCACAGCGCATTAGATTTATTTTCCACAGCCGCATGAATCTTTCTTCCTCAGGCGCATGATATTATTTATTTCCCAATCATTTCCCACAGTGCTTGAGATTTATTTCCCATAGCCGCATGAATCTTTCTTTCTCAGGCGCATGATATTATTTATTTTCCAATCATTTCCCACAGCGCATGAGATTTATTTCCCACAGCCGCATGAATCTTCATTCCTCAGGCGCATGAGATTATTTATTTTCCAATCATTTTCCACAACGCATGAGATTATTTATTTTTCAATCATTATTTATTTTCTAATTTTTATTTCTCGAATTTGGTATTAATTAATATTGATTGTTATCTTGATTAATAATTGATCATGCGTTCCTAGATGGAACTAAGAGACTGGCTAGTCGTCTTATTGAATTAAATGGAATAAGGCAAGTTCATATTTGCAATCGATTGGCCAATCCTAAATATTGACATATAGATACATGCAGGCTACTATTAATTTATTTATTTCACGAAAGCAGCATGTGTACTCTATGGTCAAGGCATGATTATTCCGTGGTTAGTTTTAATTGTTGCATTACGCTATGTAAGACCTACAACCTAACCGCACGGGTATCGTTGAAGAGTTGGACATATCGTACTTTGTACGAAAGTACTTATTCTTAATGACCATGATCCACGACATGGAATTTCACTTAACATAGAGGCTACTAAGTTAAATAAATTAATGATTGTATGGAGGGAATGGATTTCTGAGTTCTTACATGGCAGCCCTCTTTGGGACTATTAGCGCCCAACAGGCCGGCTGGTTCCCACAGATACTGTAATTCTGCCACACGGGCAGGGAGCGGTATCTGCTTATATTATTGTATATTGATGACGGGCGTCCCGCTGGGACTCGTCTAATTCATGATTGGCGCAATTGATTGATTGGATCGACTGGCCTTGCTTGTCCATAGTAAGAACTGAGAAATCCTTATTGTATAATTCCAGAATAACTTGGGACTCACAGTAGCAAGCCGTAGGAGTTGGATGGCCGTTTAGGTTGATTTGTTTGTGTACTGTACCTACTCTGTTACCTAACTGAGATGATCAGAGCATCAGGACATGTCGGGCCAACTTCTGTCCTTGTTTGGTTGGGAGGTTGGTTTGAAGTGTCGTGATGTTACGTGAATCCCAGTAGCAAGAAGAGATCTATTATTTTATTCTCTTATTACTGGTTTTAACTCCTCATATCGTGCTTCCTTGCGGTACTTGGTATTAGAGGTCTAACCTCTCTGGTTTTACATGGCCAGATTTAGAGCCGGTTCCCGAGGACTCAGTTTACTTCTACCTCCAATATGGTCAATACTAGAGGAATGATCGCAGGAGGACTCGAGTGGGTTCCTTACTTCCCCGCTCATTTTGTTAATTACTTTATATTTTGTCGCTTGGCACCGACATGTTAGTCGGATAGTCTTGTATTTACTTTTACATAATTGTAATTAAGTCAGACTGCAGCTGATAACAATTGTGTATATGTTGCTATATCATCTGGCTGTGTTTTGTAAAGCCAGATCTCAAAAACATTTTGACTAAGCATTTGGGACGCCTTATTGCTTTATCTTAAATGTTCTCTGTTATTGCTTCTTGTTTGAATGATTGAGACAATAGATGTGAAGTGACCATAGCGAGACTTTCATGTAGTATGCACCCCCTTGTCTTTTAGACAGCATTGATCGTATTATACGGTATTCATCTACCCGTAATACGTAGCTGGCTGAGTCATTCCTCCGCTCTCCAGTATTCTGGTTCTGGGGCGTGACAAGGTTTTGTTGGCCCATTCCATGGTCACACCCGATTTCGATAATCGACTTACACTTTAGTCCATATACAAAATATAGACAATGCTGCTAACTATTTCAGGATACATGAAATCTTATTCAACGGACGATGTACTGCATAAATCCAAGCGTCAAAGTCATCAAAAATTCTGAAGACTCCTTTTCTACTTTTATTCTGTATTTTTACACTTTATTGAGTCTAGGAATTTCTTTGTAAAATCAAGTATGGTATTACTGGCTTAGGGTTAAAATTATTCTCCTTTCTCTAAACTTATTTTTACCCTTCATATTTTCGATTACAAATATTTCAAAAATATATTTCGAAAATATTCCTTTTCAAATGATTTTACAAATTACCAAAAACATGTTTCAAAATTGTTTTTGTAAAAAGAATTTACAATATCTCCTGACAGAAGCCGAGTTCGGCCCGAGTTCGGCCCGAACTCTGACCGAGTTCGGTCAGTTTGTATTCAAACTTCAGTTGCCTCCAAATCTGCGAGCAACGGCTAATTTGCGAGATATTTGCATCCGAACTCTGTCCGAGTTCTGCCCGAGTTCGGTTGGTGAAAACACCTATAAATAGAGAAGAACTTTTCATTTCAAAACATCAATTCATTCTTCATCTCTTCTCTATTTCATCTCAAGTGTTTTCTAAATGATCTAAGAATTTCAAATCTCACCTATACTTCTCTTAGCCAAAAGCCAGTACTATCACATTTGATTTAGAAGTCTTTTGGTTATTCAGAGTTGTAAAGAGGTCGTCAAGTTTCAACAACTATTCCAGTTGTGGAGCTGGTCGTGCGCTCGTCACCAAGCACGGTGTGTGTTGGAGTTGGTCGTGCACTCGTCAACAAGCACGGTGGTGTAAGAGTTGCAAGCACTCAGTTAAAGCTTGTGCCTTTAGTGGATTAACATCGAGCAAGAGTACTCGAGACTGGATTAGTCCTCTCAGAGGGATACCAGTATACATCGCTGTGTTACTGAGTTTGATTCTCCTATCTTTATTTACTGCTCTTACATCATTGCCATAGTTTAATTTTTTAATTGGTGATTTTATTTCCGCTGCACACACGCACTCTATTCACCCCCCCTCTAGAAGTGCTCAACGATCCTACAATTGGTATCAGAGCGGGTTATATTCTTATATAACATATCCTAGAGAGTATATATATGGCAGCCGTGAAATCTATATTCAACGGTGAAGGGCAATCCACAAATAGACCTCCCCTATTTGATGGAACAAACTATACATACTGGAAAACACGTATGACTTTCTTTTTAAAGTCTCTAGATTTTGATTTATGGTCAATAGTCGTTGATGGGTATAAGAAACCACCACCTACAGTGGTTGAAGGTATTCTTATGGAAAAGACGCATGACAAGTACACCGATGCTGAAAAAGCAAAGGCTAGTCTTGATGCTCGAGCCATCAATGCACTATTCTGTGCAATTGACAAAACCGAGTTCAATAGAGTTTCTACCTGCAAGACGTCTCATGAAATTTGGAAACTCCTTGAGGTAACCCATGAAGGGACTTCCCAAGTCAAGGAATCCAAAATCAGTAGACTGACTCAGGAATATGAATCTTTTAAAATGAAACCTGGTGAGTCAATTACACAGATGTTTACCCGTTTCCTTGATATAACTAATCCCCTTCAATCTCTTGGTAAAGATTACAGCAACCATGAGAAGATCAGGAAAGTGCTGCGGGCTCTAACAAAGAACTGGAATCCAAAAGCCACAGCAATCATTGAAGGAAACGATCTCACCACGATGACTCTAGAAACACTGATGGGCAAGTTGATGACTCATGAGCTCGACTTGCAAGACTTTGAAGAGGCCACACCTAAGGAAAAGACTATCGCCTTCAAAGCTCAAGCAAGAAAATCAACATGCAATGATTCAGATGAAGAATCATCAAGTGGTGATGAACGTGCCTTACTTGTGAAGAACTTCAAGAAATATCTAAAGTTCACAAGCAGAAAGAAGAAAGACATCCAAGAAAGCAATGAAGACGAGACAATATGCTTCGGATGCAAGAAATCAGGGCACATGAAGAAGGACTGTCCAGCTACCAAGAAGAGCAGTCCATATGATCGGTCAAGATCAAACAGAAGATCCACATCTGGCCGAAAGTATGCCAACACAAGCATCTGGCACGAGAGTGATGCCAGTGACTCAGAAGAAGAAGACAGACCCTGCAACAATGCAAATGTTTGTCTTATGGCATTCGAAAAGGTATCATCTAATCCTCTGTTTGATGAGTTTACTTTTGATGAACTAGAGACTGCCTTTAGCGATTTACTTGAAGATCACAAAATTGTGCTCGACAAGTATAAGCAATCTCGAAAAAAGATAAAGGCACACACAGCCGAGATAGCTAGATTGTCTAATCTTCTTCAAGATATTAAAGAGACATCTACTACCGGTAACACGGAAGAGATAGCCAAACTCAAGGTAGACTATCATGAGGCTATCCTCACTATTCAAAAGAAAGAAAGAGATTATGGTAAGATGCAAAAACTGTATGACACAGAGAAGAGAATGCACTTAGTAACAGAACACAGACTCTCAGTTATGACTGCTAAATATGAAGAGTCTATTGCGATTTCTAAAAAGTTAGAAATCAAGTTAGGCAAACAGGCAATGCCTGTGACAGAGCCTAATTTTAGTCCTAATGCTAAGCATACACCTAAGAGGACTAAGAACAAGAAAGCACATAAGAAACACGAATATCATCATGCTTTCACTTATAGGTTCTCCAAGAAACCAAACAAGCATGTGAACTCAGTTTCAACCTCATCTGGTTCTAAACTGACTTGCACGTATTGTGGTACACATGGTCATATATCACAATATTGTCTTGCAAAAAAACTTGTTGATAACCATACTTTAGTCTGGAGACCTAAAGCTAATCAGCATGGACCCTTCAGAAAATGGGTACCAAAGGATTCATCTACTTGTTTTGTAGGTGGACCCTCAACCCTCTCATGCTAGAAGCAAATGGATCCTCGATAGCGGATGTTCGCGACACATGACTGGTGATGCATCTTTATTCGCTACGCTATCGATGAAGAAAGAAGGATACGTCTCCTTCGGAAATAACTTGAGAGGTGACATTATAGGTAATGGCACTGTAGGTATGTCTCCTTACCCTATAATAAAAGATGTTTGTCTAGTAACCGAATTGAAACATAACCTATTGAGCATAAGTCACTTGGCAGATAATGGTTATGGTATCAATTTTGTGAAAGATAAATGTACTATATATGATATGTCATCGGGTGATCCCATATATAAAGGGATTAGAGAAGACAATATATATGTTTTCTTTTTGGAGAATACTAATAATGCAGGAAGGTGTCTAGTAGCCAATTAAAATGAAAGCTGGCTATGGCACATGAGACTAGGACATGCAAACATGGATACTATCTCACGCCTGAACACAAAGAAGTTGGTAAAAGGACTCCCAGAAATTCCATTCAAGAGAGACATGGTATGTGCTGACTGTGAAAAGAACAAAGCACATAGGTCATCTTTTAAATCCATCAACGCTGTAAGTACTTCGAGACCTTTGCAGTTGATTCATATGGATTTATTTGGTCCTAGTAGAATCGCTAGTCTTGGCGGTAAACTCTATGCTTTTGTCATTGTTGATGATTTCTCTTGTTTTACATGGGTTTACTTTTTATCAAACAAAAGTGATGCAATTTTTGAATTTCAGATATTTTGTAAAAAGGTTCAAAACGAAAAAGGCTTCATGATTACTCGTATCCGAAGTGATCATGGTGGCGAATTCGAAAATACTGATTTCAAAAAGTTCTGTGATGATAGTGGATACTACCACGAATTTTCTTGTCCTAGAACTCCCCAACAGAATGGTGTTGTGGAGCGGAAGAATCGTACTCTAAGCGAAATGGCTAGAGTCATGCTTAATCAGCATAATCTTCCTAAATATTTTTGGGCAGAAGCTGTTAGTACAGCCTGTCATATTTTAAATAGGGTGTTAATTTGACCTATATCGAAGAAAACACCATATGAGCTTTGGTTTGGAAGAATTCCAAACATATCTTTTTTTAAAGTTTTTGGTTGTCGCTGTTTCATCCTGAACACCAAGGATAACTTGGGTAAGTTCGACTTGAAAGCAGATGACGGGATATTTCTCGGATATGCTGCTAAGAGTAAAGGATATAGAATTTTCAATAAAAGATCTTTGATTGTTGAAGAAAGTGTTAATGTTACCTTTGATGAGTTGAATAGTCATAGATCTAGCGACAGTGATGATGAAGATGCACCTACAAAGACAAAGAAGAGTTCTGAGAAAGATCCTACCCAAGAGGCAAGAACCGATAAAAGTCCTGAAGATGCAGGAACTGAGAAGAGCCTTGTGAAAGGTATGGCCCAAAGATTCGAATCATTAAGATTCAAACCAGATCATCCAGAAACTCTCATAATAGGTGATGTATCCAAAGGTGTAAGTACTCGTTCATCTCTTAGAGATTCTGAGGTAGCAGCTAATGTAGCATTTATTTCTCAAATAGAACCTAAGAATGTTGATGAGGCTTTTTCTGATGAATTTTGGATTTCTGCCATGCAAGAGGAACTTAATCAATTTGAGAGAAACCAAGTTTGGGAACTCGTTCCTAAACCTATTGGTCAATCGATAATTGGTACCAAATGGGTGTTCCGAAATAAACTTAGTGAAGATGGTCAAGTTCTACGCAACAAAGCACGTCTAGTTGCACAAGGTTATAATCAAGAAGAAGGAATTGATTATGATGAGACCTATGCTCCTGTTGCTAGACTAGAAGCCATTCGCATGTTTTGCGCTTTTGCTTGTTTTAATGATTTCAAACTTTTTCAAATGGACGTAAAAAGCGCATTTTTAAATGGATTTTTAAAAGAAGAAGTTTTTGTGAAACAACCCCCTGGTTTTGAAGATTTTCAAAAACCTGATCACGTCTTCAAGCTTAAGAAAGCACTCTATGGACTCAAACAAGCACCTCGTGCTTGGTATGAACGCCTAAGCGCCTTCTTACTTGATAATGGTTTTTCAAAAGGCAAGATTGATACTACTCTTTTTATTAAATCTTTGAATAATGATATACTTCTAGTGCAAATTTATGTAGATGACATCATCTTTGGTTCTACTAATGAACAACTTTGTCAAGAATTTGCCAAGTGTATGCAGAGTGAATTTGAAATGAGCATGATGGGAGAGCTGAACTTCTTCCTTGGATTGCAAATCAAACAACACTCAAACGGAACGTTCATCAACCAAGCCAAGTACACGAAGGACATACTGAAGAAGTATAACTTCGAGAATGTGAAGCCAATTGGGACGCCTATGGCTACAGCTACAAAGCTTGATACTGATGAAAGTGGCAAACCTGTTGATCAGCGTAAGTATCGAGGTATGATTGGTAGTCTATTATATTTAACTGCTAGTCGCCCTGATATTATGTTTAGTGTTTGCATATGTGCACGATATCAGGCAAACCCTAAGGAATCACATTTTAGTGCCGTTAAGCGTATCTTCCGATACCTTAAAGGAACTTCTACAGTTGGCTTATGGTATCCCAAAACCAAATCCTTTGACCTTATAGGTTACTCGGATGCGGATTTTGCTGGATGCAAAGTGGACCGTAAAAATACTAGTGGTACATGTCATTTCTTGGGAAAAGCCCTAGTCTCTTGGTTTAGCAAGAAACAAAATTCAGTAGCATTATCAACAACTGAGGCTGAGTATATCACCGCAGGACGTTGTTGTGCTCAAATTTTGTGGATGAAGCAAACCTTAGAGGACTATAATCTGTACTATACAAATGTTCCTATATACTGTGACAACACTAGTGCAATTAATTTAACTAAGAACCCTATCTGTCATTCACGCACAAAGCACATAGAAGTTAGACATCATTTTCTACGTGATCATCAACAACACGGGGATATTTGCTTAACATTTATTAATACTGAACATCAACTAGCAGATATTTTCACTAAATCTTTGGCTGAAGACCGTTTTAACATCTTGAGGCGTGAGCTCAGCATTCTTGAATTCTCGGATTCTTAAAACATATGGTAATTAAATATTGTATTTATGACTTGATAATTTATTATCTAATGAAAATTATTTTTGGGGACAAACTTACAAAGGATTTGTCTGTCACCACGACTACGGTCGAAGCGAAGCGGTACTTAAGAGTTCCCCGGTGAACCACCGTTAGCTGGGACAATCCCTACAGTTAACCTAAAAATAACAGCAAATTTGTTAATAAAACAATCAAACATCATAATTACAAACTTTATTTCACCTGACTGCTTTAACTGTCTCGGGAATACAAGTGGCCGAACTCGGCCCGAACTCTGACCGAGTTCGGACCGAATTCGGACCGAGTTCGGTCAGCGCTGTGATGGTTCCAGAACCGAACAGCCGGCCCTAGCACCTATAAAATCCACCCTTTCTTCCACTATTTCTCCACACCAAAACGAGAAATAGCTCTACCTCCTTCTAGAAGACTTTCCTCCTCCCTCCGGGCAAGGCTTCGACGATCTTCTCCATCTCCACATGGCTCCGAAGCGTCAGCGAGGAAATTCTTCCCAGGGTGCTTCCTCATCTTCCGACTACACTCCAGCAAGTCTGTTCAGTCCAGCCAAACCTAGAGATCCCGAGGAATTCGATGGCACTCTGTTTTCCGACATAGACTTCTCTAATCTCTGGTTTGATTCCTTTTCTCTACGTCGTATTTGTACTGGAGCTTTTGTCAACTTTACAATCTTCTTTGAATATGCTCCTATTTTTGAACAACTTGGATTTCGCGACTTTTTCGAAGTCCAAGATAATATTTACGACAATGCTGTCCGGATGTTCTACTGCAACTTGCAAGTACAACAAAACGGAAATTTCTATTCCTGCGTTGCTGGACAGGAACTAGAATTTAGCGCCACCGATATCAGTAAATATTTTCACGTTCCTGATCTTGGTGATGCTCTTGTTGACATCCACCATATTCAGTTCCCTGCCGATGTTACTTTAGCTTCTTTTAGGGAATTGATTTGTCACCCCACTCCTCCTCCTCGGAGAATATTTTCTAGACATCTTAACCAAAATTTCTACGAACTTCATCGCATGATTTTCTCAGCCCTTCTTCCGAAGAAAGGCTCTACTGATGAGGTCACATTTTTGGAACTCTCTGCTTTGTATCACATTCATTTTGGAATTCCCTTCTCAATTCCAAAAACCATGATGTCTTGGATGCTCAACTGCAAGAATGCAGGTAGGAACCTTGTTTTTCCTATGCACCTTGCGAGTATCTTTCGCCGTTTCGAGATTGATCTTGAAACGTGTGCTATTTCTTCTACTTCTGTTGAGTTGACCCGTTCTCGTCGGTTTCCTCAACCTCCCGGTGCTGCTCCTGCTGACCCAGTTGCTGATGCTGAGGCCCCTCCAGCAGATGCTCCTCCTGCTCCGGCCCCTGCTCCAGGACTCGATCATGCATTCTACCAGCAATTTGATGAGTTCGTTGCGGTTTCCACGCAACGTTATCAGGACTCAGAGTTCCGGCACATTTCTCAGGCCCAGGTGCTGAGAAACAGTATTGCCGACCTCCATTACAGCCTGGTGCATGATCCAGCCCATCCACTTACTATCCTTCCACACCCTGCTTTCCCTGGTCCTCGTTTTACTGATGAGACTACTTTTCAGTACTTCGACCCGACCACTGCCTATTTTTCTCATGATCCTCCCGGTGCAGATGACGCAGAGTTGTGATATGGTTTCAGCCATAGGATAGTGGATTTTGTTTAGTTTTGATGCAGTTTATGTAGTACTTTTATTTTTCTTGTCTAAACTGTTTCAGTTAGACATTTATCAGTTGTACAAGTTGATTTTCTAGTGGAATATTTATGACATTTCATCTTATTGTGATTTCACTTGTCTATGCTGTGATTACTGTGATTACTATTGTCCTCTTTCACTTTGTCATCTCTATTGTTGGCTTCATGACTTACGGGGGAGCCGATTCATTTTACTACTTGACAAAGGGGGAGAAAAATGAGTATACCAAATCAAAAATCAGTTTTTTTTCAGGTATTTTGTTATGTTATTTTATTTTTTATAAATATATTTTGGTATAGACTCAAGTTTTGTCAATTATCAAAATGGGAGAGATTGTTGGCCCATTCCATGGTCACACCCGATTTCGATAATCGACTTACACTTTAGTCCATATACAAAATATAGACAATGCTGCTAACTATTTCAGGATACATGAAATCTTATTCAACGGACGATGTACTGCATAAATCCAAGCGTCAAAGTCATCAAAAATTCTGAAGACTCCTTTTCTACTTTTATTCTGTATTTTTACACTTTATTGAGTCTCGGAATTTCTTTGTAAAATCAAGTATGGTATTACTGGCTTAGGGTTAAAATTATTCTCCTTTCTCTAAACTTATTTTTACCCTTCATATTTTCGATTACAAATATTTCAAAAATATATTTCGAAAATATTCCTTTTCAAATGATTTTACAAATTACCAAAAACATGTTTCAAAATTGTTTTTGTAAAAAGAATTTACAATATCTCCTGACAGAACTCACAGCCGAGTTCGGCCCGAGTTCGGTCAGTTTGTATTCAAACTTCAGTTGCCTCCAAATCTGCGAGCAACGGCTAATTTGCGAGATATTTGCATCCGAACTCTGCCCGAGTTCTGCCCGAGTTCGATTGGTGAAAACACCTATAAATAGAGAAGAACTTTTCATTTCAAAACATCAATTCATTCTTCATCTCTTCTCTATTTCATCTCAAGTGTTTTCTAAGTGATCTAAGAATTTCAAATCTCACCTATACTTCTCTTAGCCAAAAGCCAGTACTATCACATTTGATTTAGAAGTCTTTTGGTTATTCAGAGTTGTAAAGAGGTCGTCAAGTTTCAATAACTATTCCAGTTGTGGAGCTGGTCGTGCGCTCGTCACCAAGCACGGTGTGTGTTGGAGTTGGTCGTGCACTCGTCAACAAGCACGGTGGTGTAAGAGTTGCAAGCACTCAGTTAAAGCTTGTGCCTTTAGTGGATTAACATCGAGCAAGAGTACTCGAGACTGGATTAGTCCTCTCAGAGGGATACCAGTATACATCGCTGTGTTACTGAGTTTGATTCTCCTATCTTTATTTACTGCTCTTACATCATTGCCATAGTTTAATTTTTTAATTGGTGATTTTATTTCCGCTGCACACACGCACTCTATTCACCCCCCCTCTAGAAGTGCTCAACGATCCTACAGGTTTTAGTGGTGGCCCATGCAGGTCTGGTATCAGACTTGTGGGGTATTTTAATTTATAGGATGTCTCAATCACACATGTTTCCCCTTGATCTCATGATTCGTTACTCTCGACTCTAGCT
The DNA here is from genome assembly GCA_029216955.1 of Iris pallida. Taxonomy (NCBI): domain Eukaryota; kingdom Viridiplantae; phylum Streptophyta; class Magnoliopsida; order Asparagales; family Iridaceae; genus Iris; species Iris pallida. The sequence continues at coordinate 3,922,298 of JANAVB010031219.1, forward strand.
TAACATTCTGGTATCCTTTGATTTCATTGATCCTTCATGTCCGGTCGTTTGATTGTTCTCTTGTCCCTTTTCTTAGGGGCACCTCGTCCGTGCCTGTCAGGGCTGGACAGCAGCAACAAGGGCAACTTGGGCAACCTGACCATGTTGGTCAGCAACAAGGGCCGACACTAACTCAAGAGACTATCCAAGAAGAAGTAATAGTGGAAGCAGCAGCTGGATCACAGTATCCGGAGGTTCCACCACCACCAACAGTTCCACCTACCCATACGGAAATGGACACACCGGCTCTTCTGGAGATCATGAAAGGGATGATGGCCACTCAGCAACATCAGATGTTAGCCTAACAGCGCATACATGCTCAGTTGCAAGAGCAGAACGTACTACTCAACCAAGGGTTGCAGACAGCTTTAGAAAGAGGGGCAAGGCCGGATTCAGGAGCATCAACCAGATTTTGCAAGTTAAACCCCCGCCGTTTCGAGGGCACGGAGGATGCCATCTCAGCGGATGCATGGCTTAAGGATATTGAGGCTATTCTGACAGCAGCTAAGGTGCCGACAGAAGAACGTGTGGATCAGGTGAAGTTGTTACTTCAGGATCTCGCACGTGATTGGTGGGAATCAGAGGAGGTAGGCATCAGACATCATGTGGCTTGGGACGATTTTACAGCAAGATTCAAGACAAAGTACTATGGAGTTGTGGCGCAGTTTGAGCTACAATAGAAGTTTATCAACCTCAGACAGGCTGGCAAGACGGTAGATGCTTATGCAGCAGAGCTCTGTAGATTGAGTAGGTTCGCCCCGGAGATGGTAGCCACAGAGAGCCAGAGGGCTATGAGGTTCCAGCAAGGGTTTCATCTTGAGCTCTTGCAATTGATAGAGGAGCACAATTACCAGACTTTCGATGAGATATTGACGGCCACTCGGAGGCATGAGATCACCACTCAGAGGATCACGGCAAGGACTGGAGGTCAGAAGAGATCACACAGTCAGATTGAAGGAGGAGGGGGAGCAGCACCCCATACAACAACACCGTCCCTTGGCATTCGCATTCACAATGTGGCAATGCGAGGGCCAGCACCACCACCCAGATAGCAACAGCAACAGAGGAAGAACCAGCAACCCCCAGTGGGCTGCACTTATTACAGAAAGATAGGGCACACTAGAGACGTGTGTCGGACATTGAACGGGCAGTGTTTGATATGTGGGAATCCAGATCATCGGGTTACCACATATCCTATGAATTCGAGGTCAGGAGGATCAGTACAACAGTTTTCTGTTCTGCCCGCACCAGGAGCAGGACAGTATCGAGGGCCAGCGGTAGCAGTGAGGCCGTTGGCACAACGTCCGTTCATGCCACAGGATCAGATATTTCGGCAGCAAGGACCGCCGATGCAGTAACACCAGCATATACCACCCCAGCATCACCAAGGCAGGGACCAGCGGCAGCACCAGGCTAGGCCGCAGCATGGGAACCAACAAGGAAGTCGAGGGCAGGCATTCACTCTGTCCCTGAAGGAGGCATTGGCATCGGGAGATGTTGTGGCAGGTAACATTCTCGTCGTCTCTTATTCCGCAGTAGCATTGTTTGATTCGGGAGCATCACACTCATTTATTTCTGCACAATTTGCCATACGACTAGGAATAGAGTTCGAGGCATTGCCAGGGAGGTTAAACATACTCACTGGTAATGGGCTCGTAGGAGTTAGTAGAGTTATTCTAGCATGTAGCGTTGTAGTTTGCGGGCATTCCTTACCTGCTCGGTTGATAGAATTTCCTGTTGGAAATTTCGACGTCATCTTAGGCATGGACTGGCTGAAAGACAGTCATGCGATAATAGATTATCGTAGAGGGAGTGTATCTTTTGATATTCCAGGCATAAAGAGATTCACTTTAGTCAGGTCAGTGGCAGCTCAACAAGAGCAGGGAGTAGTGACGGCAATGGAAGAAGTTCAAGTCCCGAAGGTAGTTGAAGAGTTTCTGGACGTATTTCCCGAAGAACTTCCAGGTCTACCACCGGTTAGAGATATTGAGTTCAGTATAGAATTGGCACCTGGAACTAAACCGATATCAGATCGAGTTTACAGAATGGCGGATTCAGAGCAAGCCAAGGTATATCAGCACATAGAGGAACTGAAGGAGAAGAAGTTCATCCAAGCTAGCATATCACCATGGGCAGCACCAGTGGTACTTGTGGAGAAGAATGATGGGTCATCCAGATTGTGCATCGATTACAGGAAGCTTAACGCAGCAACAGTGAAGAACAAGTACCCACTACCCAGGATCGACGATTTATTTGATCAGTTGAGCAAAGCTAGATTTTTCTCCAAGATAGATCTTCATTCAGGGTATCATCAAGTGAGGGTTCGGAAGGAGGACATTCCCAAGACAGCATTCAGGTCGAAGTATGGGCATTATGAATTCTTAGTAATGTCGTTTGGTTTGACCAATGCTCCAGCAATCTTTATGGATTTGATGAATCGCATCTTTATGCCGTACTTGGATCAATTTGTCGTTGTGTTTCTTGACGACATTCTTGTATATTCAACTAGTGAAGAGGAGCATGAAGACCACCTCAGGAAAGTGTTACAGTTTCTGAGAGAGAACCAGTTGTATGCCAAGCTCAGCAAGTGTGAGTTTGGTCGGATCATATTTCAGTTTTGGGTCATATCATATCAGGAGCTGGAGTAGCAGTGGATCCCAAGAAGGTAGAAGCAATAGAAAATTGGCCAGTACCCAAGATCGTAGCAGATGTACGGAGTTTCTTGGGATTGACAGGATATTACAGAAGGTTTGTATCAGACTTTGCAAGGCTTTCAGCACCCATAACCTGATTGACATGAAAAGATGTACCATTCGTCTGGTCGGCAGAATGTCAGGCATCATTTGAGAATCTGAAGCAGAAGTTGATATCAGCGCCTATTCTTACATTGCCAGTTGGATCCGGAGCTTTTACTGTTTATTGTGATGCGTCAGGTAAAGGACTTGGATGTGTCCTCATGCAGCACGGAAAGGTGATAGCGTATGCATCTAGACAGCTTCGAGACCACGAGAAGAATTATCCAACTCATGACTTGGAGTTGGCAGCAGTAGTATTTGCTTTGAAGCTATGGAGGCATTACTTATATGGTGACCGAGTGAACATGTACACAGACTACAAAAGTCTGAAGTACATCTTTACCCAGAAGGAACTGAACATGAGGCAGAGAAGATGGTTGGAGTTGATCATGGACTACGACGTGGAGCTTCAGTATCATCCAGGCAAGGCTAATGTGGTAGCAGATGCTCTCAGCAAGAGAGGCGGCGCATTTATGTTGACAACCCAGAAGCACATTTTAGAAGACCTTCAGGAAATGGGCATCGAGGTTATACTTCCTTATAATGTAGGAGTTCTGGCGAGTCTACAAGTTCAATCTGACTTGGTAGACAGGATCAAGGCAGTTCAGGCACAAGATCCAAGGATTCAGAAGCTTAGAGCAGAATGTGAGTCAGGGCTCAGAAAGGAGATGCAAATTCATGAAGATGGTACCCTTAGGTTTGGGTCACGTCTGTGTGTGCCTAGTGAGATATCAGACAGGAGGTTATGGCAGAAGCTCACAGTTCTCAGTATTCTATACACCCTGGAGGGACCAAGATGTACCAAGATATCAAGCAGCACTTCTAGTGGAACGGGATGAAGAGGGAGATAGCTAGATTTATTTCCCGTTGCTTGGTATGTCAGCAAGTGAAGGCAGAACAGCAGAGGCCAGCTGGGTTATTGCAACCGCTTCCTATCCCGGAATGGAAGTGGGAACATATTACAATGGACTTTGTGACCGGTTTACCGAGATCACCAAGTGGTAAGGATGCTATTTGGGTAATCGTAGATCGGCTTACGAAGGTGGCGCATTTTCTTCCTTTTAGAGTAGGTCAATCTACGGAGAAGTTGGCAGAATTGTATATGCAGCAGATAGTCACGCAGCATGGGGTCCCAGTCAGTATTGTGTCAGACAGAGATACCCGTTTTATATCACATTTTTGGAAGAGCTTACATCATAGCTTGGGTACCAAGTTAAGATTTAGCACGGCTTATCATCCACAAACGGACGGGCAATCAGAAAGAACAATTCAGACTTTAGAAGATATGTTGCGAGCTTGCACCCTAGATTTTGGAGGATCTTGGGAGAGCCACCTACACTTGGTCGAGTTCTCATATAACAACAGTTATCAAGCCAGTATCCAGATGGCGCCATTTGAAGCACTATATGGTAAAAAGTGTAGGTCGCCACTAGCATGGGACGACATCGGGGAGAGAAAGATGTTAGGCCCGGAGATGATTGTTCAGACAGTGGAAGTGATTAAAGGAATTAGAGAGCGACTTCGAGTTTCGCAGGATCGGCATCGTTATTAGGCAGACCAGCATCGTAGGCCGCTAGAATTTTCTGTTGGGGACCACGTATTCTTGCGGATCTCACCTACCCGTGGGATCATTAGATTTGGCATTCGCGGGAAGTTGAGTCCCCGATACGTGGGCCCGTTTGTTATCCTTGAGAGGATAGGCGATGTTGCTTATCGTTTATCCCTTCCACCTTCGTTACGAGAGGTGCATGACGTATTTCATATATCTCAATTGTGAAGGTATGTATCGGACCCAAACCATGTCCTTGATCATTCTGAGCTGGTTGTTGGTACCAACCTGTCTTACGAGGAACAGCCTGTGTCTATTTTGGACCGAAGAGAGAAGATACTCAAGAACCGAACAATTAACCTTGTCCGGGTTGCTTGGGGTCATCACTCTTTAGGAGAGTCAACGTGGGAACGTGAGGATGATATCCGATCACGGTATCAGCACCTGTTTGACTCACAAGGTATATCTCTTTCTGTATACCTTGATTGTCTTAACTCCTCATGCTTGTTACTTCATGAGTAGAATTGCTTGGTGTCATAAAATGTTCAACATAGATATGTTACTTGCTATTGGCATTGTAGAATAATTGCTTACTCAAATTGCTTATACTTAGATTAGTTTAGCTTCGATGTTTCTATCCTGCTTGGATTTGAAATTCCGAGGACGGAATTTTTCTAAGGAGGGTAGAGATGTCACTTCCCGTTCCTGGAATACGTATTCTAAATACATGTACTGCTGGAATATATTCATTTAATATTTATCATGTATTATTCTGTATTTAAATTCCTTTAATTTTATGTTAATTTATTTCCTACAATTATTTTTCTGCATTTTACTTTCTGTATTTTATTCTCTGCTTTTACTTTGCTTTTTGATTCGGCCTAGATTGGTTTATTTTCGGTTTTTGTTGGTTCATCATGAACCCAACCCCCCACCTACCACCACCTCATTTAAAGCCCCAAACTCTCTCTTCATTACTTCTTCTCATTTCTCTTCTTCTTCCTCATAACTCTCCCACCAACCTAGGAGAGCAAGGTAAGTGCCAACTTGCTTCATGATGGATCCCCATTATTATTGTTCCATCATCTTCCTTATTTGATTCTAAGTCTCTTTAGTACTTAGCATTTCCAATTTCCATGGCTTATTTGTTGTAGATCTAAGTTTGATATATTTTTCGGATTTCTTAGGTTTTGATCTAGTAAACTTTGTTATCTTCAAGTTTTGATGGTTCCATGTTGTAGAGAATTTCGTTCTACCCAATTTTGACCTATGGAAGTCCATATTTGGGCTTGGGATGAAGGATTTATGGAGCTTGGAAGCAATGGCTTCCATGATTCTCTTCCATGGTTCTGTTCTCAGAAATTTGGAGAAGAAGAACAGTCCCATCCGCATGATATTTATTTTCCACAGCCGCATTCCTCAGGCGCATGAGCTTATTTATTTCCCAATCTTTCCCACAGCGCATGATATTTATTTTCCACAGCCGCATTCCTCAGGCGCATGAGCTTATTTATTTCCCAATCATTCCTCAGCGCATGAGATTATTTATTTCCCAATCATTCCTCAGCGCATGAGATTGTTTATTTTCCAATCATTCCTCAGCGCATGAGATTATTTATTTTCCGATCATTTCCCACAGGCGCATGAAATTACTTATTTTCCAACCTTTCCCACAGCGCATGATATTTATTTTCCACAGCCGCATGAATCTTCATTCCTCAGGCGCATGAGCTTATTTATTTCCCAATCATTCCTCAGCGCATGAGATTATTTATTTCCCAATCATTTCATTGTTTATTTTCCAACCTTTCCCACAGCGCATAAGATTATTTATTTCTAATCATTTTCCACAGCTCATGAGATTGTTTATTTCCCAACCTTTCCCACAGCGCATGAGATTATTTATTTCCCGATCATTTCCCACAGGCGCATGATATTATTTATTTCCCAATCATTTCCCACAGCGCATGAGATTTATTTCCCACAGCCGCATGAATCTTTCTTCCTCAGGCGCATGATATTATTTATTTTCCAATCATTTCCCACAGCGCATGAGACTTATTTCCCACAGCCGCATGAATCTTTCTTCCTCAGGCGCATGATATTATTTATTTCCCAATCATTTCCCACAGCGCATGAGATTTATTTTTCACAGCCGTATGAATCTTCATTCCTCAGGCGCATGAGATTATTTATTTTCCAATCATTTTCCACAGCGCATGAGATTATTTATTTCCCAATCATTATTTATTTTCTAATTTTTATTTCTCGAATTTGGTATTAATTAACATTGATTGTTATCTTGATTAATAATTGATCATGCGTTCCTAGATGGAACTAAGAGACTGGCTAGTCGTTTTATTGAATTAAATGGAATAAGAAAAGTTCATATTTGCAATCGATTGGCCAATCCCAAATATTGACATATAGATACATGCAGGCTACAATTTATTTATTTATTTCACGAAAGCAGCATGTGTACTCTATGGTCAAGGCATGATTATTCCGTGGTTAGTTTTAATTGTTGTATTACGCTATGTAAGACCTACAATCTAACCGCACGGGTATCGTTGTAGAGTTGGACATATCGTACTTTGTACGGAAGTACTCATTCTGAATGACCATGATCCACGGCATGGAATTTCACTTAACATAGAGGCTACTAAGTTAAATAAAATAATAATTGCATGGAGGAAATGGATTTCCGAGTTCTTACATGGCAGCCCTCTTTGGAACTATTAGCGCCCAACAGGCCGGCTGGTTCCCACAGATACTGCAATTCTGCCACACGGGCAGGGAGCGGTATCTGCTTATATTATTGTATATTGTATATTGATGACGGGCGTCCCGCTGTGACTCGTCTAATTCATGATTGGCGCAATTGATTGATTGGATCGACTGGCCTTGCTTGTCCATAGTAAGAACTGAGAAATCCTTATTGTATAATTCCAGAATAACTTGGGACTCACAGTAGCAAGTCGTAGGAGTTGGATGGCCATTTAGGTTGATTTGTTTGTGTACTGTACCTACTCTGTTACCTAACTGAGATGATCAGAGCATCAGGACATGTCGGGCCAACTTCTGTCCTTGTTTGGTTGGGAGGTTGGTTCGAAGTGTCGTGATGTTACGTGAATCCCAGTAGCAAGAAGAGATCTATTATTTTATTCTCTTATTACTGGTTTTAACTCCTCATATCGTGCTTCCTTGCGGTACTTGCTATTAGAGGTCTAACCTCTCTGGTTTTGCATGGCCAGATTTAGAGCCGGTTCCCGAGGACTCAGCTTACTTCTACCTCCAAGATGGTCAATACTAGAGGAATGATCGCAGGAGGACTCGAGTGGGTTCCTTACTTCCCCGCTCGTTTTGTTAATTACTTTATATTTTGCCGCTTGGCACCGACATGTTAGTCGGATAGTCTTGCATTTACTTTTACATAATTGTAATTAAGTCAGACTGCAGCTGATAACAATTGTGTATATGTTGCTATATCATCTGGCTATGTTTTGTAAAGCCAGATCTCAAGAACATTTTGACTAAGCGTTTGGGACACCTTATTGCTTTATCTTAAATGTTCTCTGTTATTGCTTCTTGTTTGAATGATTGAGACAATAGATGTGAAGTGACCATAGCGAGACTTTCATGTAGTATGCACCCCCTTGTCTTTTAGACAGCATTGATCGTATTATACGGTATTCATCTACCCGTAATACGTAGCTGGCTGAGTCATTCCTCCGCTCTCCAGTATTCTGGTTCTGGGACGTGACACAGCCAAAAGCGACCAAAGACGATAAAAAGTACAAAAATGGTCAAAAAACGAACAAAATCACCAAATCGATAAATAACGTGCAGAACGGCAAAAATGTACAAATCCGACCGAAAACAATAAAAAAAAAGTGCAAAAGCGATAAAAAAATATGCAAAAACGGTAAAAAAAAAACTTACAAAATCGACAAGAAAAGGTTAAAAAACATGCAAAATCGAAAAAAAAGGATAAAAAAATTGCAAAAACTACCAAAAACGATAAAAAAAAATGTGCAAAATTGATCAAAAACGAAAAAAACGGACAAAATCGACAAAAAAGGTAAAAAAAATATATTGAAAATCGACAAAAAAGATAAAAAAAAACTTGCAAAAGCGACCAAAAACGATAAAAATGTGCAAAATCAGTCACAAGGACAAAAACGTACAAAATCGACCAAAAACGATAAAAGAACGTACAAAATCGACAGAAAACGTGCAAAATCGACCAAAAAAAAAAGGATGAAAACGTACAAAACGGCCAAAAAAGAAAAAAAAATGGTCAAAAACGTAAAAAAAATTGACAAAAAATGAAAAAAAAATGCAAAATTGGCTAAAGATGATAAAAAAAACGTACAAAAAGGCCAAAAGCGACCAAAAATGATACAAACGTGTAAAAATGGTAAAAAAAACGTGTAAAATCGATCAACAACCTCTCACCTCCAAGTTCTTGTCTCACACACAATTCTCTCCTCCATCCCCGTCAAAGTCCTACATTGTGCCCTACATTGGTAGACGCGTTTGCTAACCGGCAAGATTTATAATTCCTCAAGTTAGGAACAACCTACAACTTTGGTATACCAATATTTCCATGAGCCCCACAAAATCGACAAATTTTTTTAAAAAAAAACACAACAATAAAAGAAATCGTAGAGAAAAAGGAACACCTCTTCTTTTGTGTATAAAACCTGGGAATTGAAAGTACCCAACAAAAAATATTAATGAAATTTCAGTTTTTAAATCTTGACAAGCAACTATTAAGATAACTCATTCCTCGCAGAACACTCATAATTTTTTTTTTATTGTGTAATAGTACATTTGTTACTTGCTAATTAGTTAATGAATATTGCTAAAAAGCTTGAAGAAGAGTAGGAAATATCGACATTACATATTTTTTACGACAGAGCTACGTTGTTTACGGGCTTGGACCGCAATTCTGTCCCGCGGACCACGTGTCGTACGCCCATTGGCCGGGGGAGGGAGAGGGAAGGGCAGTGGGGGTTGACACGCGAGCAGGCGCACGGTCACCTTCCGTGGACAAAAAAAAAAATTCATTTTTTTTTAATCTTTGACACATTCAGATTGTATCTGCATTGTATTTAGATGAATATAGAATTTGCAGTAGGCCTTGTTAATTTGGTTGTATAAAGAAGAGTAAATCAATTCTTTGTTCTTTTGGTTCTTTTGAAAAATAATAATTCTTATCAATTTTCTTTTTAGTTGTTTGGAATGCTCGAACAACTGGGAAAAAAAAAGTGAATCCTTAGAATAGCATGAGGAATCATTTTCATCCATATTTTTTTTTTCTTTGTGAACATTTTGCTTTTATGCTATTTTCTTTTGATATCTAAATACAGAAAGTGAATGATTTTTTTTTTATGTTCAATAAATGAGAAGAGTAGTACCTGAAAAGACAAATAAACCAATTAATTGCATAAACATGAGAATTTTAATTCGGAACTAAGTTTAGCAATATTTTCAGCAACTCCAATCTCCAATCCTGAACAACATTATATATTAAACCTTATGCTCTTATTATTATTACCATTAATAATTATATAAATTAACTAGTAGGTCCAACTCTTAAGGTAGGGCCGGCTTGTCCACCCCCTCCAGCGGCCTGAACCAAGCGGTCTGGTCCAAAACGGTTATGGACCCCACCCTGCCTTCCTCAAGCGGACTGGCCGGTTCGCAAGCCGAAGCTGGTCCGGCTTGTGCGCCGGCCGGACCGAAGACTCCGGTCCGAGGATGTGGGGCCCAGTACTCCTTCTCCGCCGGACTGCCATCGACAGCATGGTCCGGGACCAATGCCGGCCGGACGTGCTCCTCCACGTTCTTGTCGTACGTAGTCGACCAGTGGCAGCGGTGGGCCACCCCCCTTCAAAACAAAATATAAACGGATTATCCATTAAATAACTCGACCCATTAAAGAAATCAACAAGTAAGGCTGGCAGTATAAATATTAACCTCGTTGGCAGGGTCGGATCCCTGGACTGTCCGCTGCGGATCTGGATCACAACCCGCTTTCCGAAACTCCTGGCTGCCATCAAATTTTGGTTATCGGAGCTCCGATAAGAAGTAGGAGGGAAGGACGAGAGAAATGCTCAAGTCCGTCTCTAGAAGGGATGGTTGCTATTTATAGACATTAGAGAGAGAGAGAGAGAGAGAGCGCGCGCTCTCCCATGCAACCAACGCCGTGAGTCCGTGACTATACGGTCAATCATTTTTCGTTAGCTCCAGAAGGAATCTTGGATGCTTTTACAACATTTTAAACGGTGGCGAAGTCTTTTCTTGTCCGGTCCGAGAGAATATTCCGTTAATAGATAACGCCGTTCGATAGTGGGAGAATAAATATTAAGTTTGCATTAATTGCAATGGTATAGCCAGGTACCGGAACAAAAAATTCATGTTAGGAAGGACTAGAGTTGTTTAGGGTGGACTAAAAGTTAATTGATTTAAGGAATTTTTTTTATATATAGGTTTAATTGTGCTTTATACCACTCAACTATTTTTTTTTTTCAACTTAATATCCTAAACTTTTTTACTCAACAATTCGATACCTTCAACTATTTTAATTTTTCAACTTAATAACTAAAATCCAAAATATCCTCAAACTACGTCTGACTTCCTCTCTCTCTCCCCCCCCCCCCCCCCTCTCCGGTGGAGGTCGGAAAGGAAGGCGGAGGGAGGAGGGTGGGTGGCCGGAGCGGGGGGGGAGGGGTGGCGACATCGCCGGAGAGGGAGGGGGGGGGGGTGCTGGGGGCTGAAGGGGAGGGGGCACCGGAAGGGGGGCGGGGGTTGTTGCGGGCGGGGCGAAGGAGGGGTGGGGCGGAGGCGGCTAGCCAGAGGGGGGGCGGGGGGGGGGGGGGGGGGGGGGTGGGGGGAGGGTTTGGGGCATAGTATTAAATTTTAGGTAGATGTATTATTGTTCAAATAAAATTCAGGATATCAACTTGAAAAAAAAGAAGAAGTTGAGGTAGTAAGTTGAAAAGCGGGAATAGTTGAGGGTATCAAAGTACAATTAAGCATATATATATATATATATATATATATATATATATATATATATATATATATATATATATATATGATTAAAAAATAAAACTTTTGGGGGTGGGCTGGAGCACAACCCAACCCATAAAGTGGGTACGCACAGTCTGGAACAATTTTTCTTTTCTTTTTTATGCCATCAACTGGAAGAGAATTAAATGGTAACATTTATAACTAGGAAAACAAGGAACTTGATACCCTCAAGTATTTTAATTTTTCAACTTAATATCTTAAAATAATTTATTCGACAACTTGATATCATCAACTATTTAATATTTTCAACTTGATATACAAGAAAAAGGACGAAACTTTCTATGTTCTATCCAACACTCCCCCTCCCCTCCTGCACCATCCCGCTCCCTCTCCTCTATGTTCGCATGCGCGTGGGGGGACGCGGGAGAAAGCATACGGGTGGGAAAGAGTGGAGATAATTTTATTTTTCTTATTTTAGAATATTAACTTGATATCTATCAAAATTTATGATATCATATTCAAAAACTGGAATAGTTGAAGTTATTAAATTAAAATTAAGTCAATATTTTAAATTTTTGAAAGATTTCGAACTAGAACCACAATTTTTTTTTTTTTTTTTTTTTCAGAAAACTGAGATGAAGATTTGTCCTTTGATTAAATTTGTGAGAGCCAACGTATAGTTGAGATGATGCCAGGGCCGGCCCTAAACCGATGGGGGTTCGAGGCAAAAGTTCCAAAATGGACCCCCATGTATAATGTAAAAAAAAATTATAAATAAAATAAAAAATTGTTGTAGCCAAGATATGAACCAAGAACTTCTTAAATATAAGTCTAACATTATAACTACTACATCACAATATTTTTTGTTAAAAAAAGTATATGATATATATTAGTTCTATTGTAGATAGTTTTATGTTAATGTCCTTTTTCGTCAGAAAAATTTGGGTCGTCGTCTGGTCTGTCCTGGACCCAGGCCGCCCCTGGATGATCCTGAATGTGTTCTTCATCTGTGCAACATAACGCATGTGGATGCTTTGCTCACAGTCAGTAAGTTGTGTGTCATATAATAATACATTTGGGACGAGGACGAGGCCCACGTCTCGTGCGCGGTGCACGAAGCCGAGCCGATAGGCACAAAACGTGCAACGCGTGTCCGTCCCAAACTATATTGGCCACGAGGATCATGACTCGAAGCATTTTTAATATAGAGAATTCCAAAAATCTTTTGATCAATGAAACTTTCATATTCATATTCATATTTCAACCTAACAATATATACATGGCCTTTATTGGAACGGCTGTGAATCCCAACTTAACGAGCTTCCGTGAACAAAAGATTGAGGAACCCAAAGAAAATCACACTACCTAAATCAACACAAGGTCAGGAAACAATGTTTGAGATTTTTGTTTGGAAAGAAGAACTCATCAAGCCTTTGAGTTTGTAATTGGCTAATTCTAAGGGTACTCTACATTTTACTTGGGACTGGTCCTTATTAGAAAACGGTCCATAAAAGTAGAATTTTTACTGGGAACAGTACAAATTTTACTTGGGACTAGTCCTCCTCCAAAAATCTTTTCTAACACTTCATTTCATCAATTTCTTTCTCTCTCTTTTACATTCCTAAAACCTATACCCTATTTCTCTTCTCCCTAGCTCAAATTCCAAATTCCTAAACCATAAATTCCTTCTCCATTCCTCCAATTCCAAGCAATGACATCCAAGCCTAAACATGTTTTGACCTATTTTGGTATTTTTTTCGTTTTAAATTTATTGAATCTTTGGTAATGTTCAAAATAGTTTGATAAAATAGGTTAGGACAAATTTAGGGTTAATATATGTATCTTTCGAAAACGGAAAATTAATTTTTTGCATCAAATCCTAACCCTAGAATAATTTGTTTTGGCCTACAGTCGGCCACGAAAACGACAGGACAGCATGCAGTCTGTCAGTCCTACAATACAGTATGACTGCATGCAGTCCTGGTTAATATTAGGACTGCATACATTTATGCAGTCCTTCATATTTTGTGATCGATAAAATGGACTGTAAGCAGTCCCACAGTCTTACTGTATTGCAGGACTGTAAGACTGCATGCAGTCCTGTCGTATTGCAGGACTGCAAGACTTCATGCAGTCGTACTGTATTGCAGGACTGTAAGACTACATGCAGTCCTTGTTAGTGCCGGGGCACAATTTTTCGATGAAAAACTAAGAAAATGAAACAATTGTAAAAACAATGTTTCAAATCAACACTTCAAGGAAGGTGATTCTGAATTACGAGAATCTAAAAAGATTTCGTAATCAGCAGCAATCAGATCGTAGTACTTCTAAAAAGAAGATACAATCAGAATTACTGGCAGCAACGAAGAAGGAGACTGGCGAAAGATGGAAGAACTCCTGCTGGGGTGAATAATCACCGTTACTCAAAGCTTTATTCGCCCTACACGAACAGCTTCCAGGAACCAGCAAGTTCGTCGGAGAACTTGGAACACTCCTGCTCTTCTGACTCCTCGGATGGACACAAACTCTCGTGCAAAAGCAACGCTGGTGCGGCGCCTTTCCTCTCTCTCTCTCGAAGGCTACTGGAAGATCAGAACTATGTTAAAGAACACTTCTGAATTCTCTGTTTACTTGTGTTAAAAAATACTTCGTAAACTTTCTGTGGTGGCTTCTCTTTCTTCTGTATATTTCTAGCCTTGAGAGAGAGAGAGAGAGAGAGGACGCCTTATATAGGCCCTGCAGCAACTGTTCGGTTGCCACAAAGTTAGGGACGTGGTAAAAACTACCCCGAACATGTAGCAACCGCCCAGAACGTACAAACGCACGTTCTGCTGCAAGTTGCGCCAACTGCGCACACCCCGCGTTCCTTCCACTCTGCACGACAGAGCGCGCACTGAACTGCGCACACTGCGTGCACTGCACGCACTGCGCACACGACGCACGCAGCACAACCAGCGCAACCTGGACGCGCACCTGGGCAGCGCAACTGGGCTTGCGCAACTTGGCAGCGCAAGTGGCTCGCGCAACTAAAGCGCACTATACGCCTAGCGACGATGCTGATGTGCTAAGTGCAAAGTACGCCAACAAAATGCCACATTACGCCTCATGAGCCCATGAGCCCGAGTCCGAGTCGCTAAGCTCCTACGGGACTTAGCACCCATGAAAATAAATTTTCCAAGAGCAAAAAGCATGAATGCTTTAATTGTTGATTTTTGCCTTTTTTCCATTAGAAAAATAACCCCACATGGCAAAGCCATGTGCACCTCCACACCACATGTGCCTCTCCAATAATAGCAAAGCTAATATATAGAGATACAATCTCTTTATTTTTTTCGATGTGGGACTAAAGTTTCTAAATGAAAAAACCAAAACTCCAACAGTCCTGTCATTTTCGTGGTCGACTGTAGGCCAAAACCAATAATTTTTTGGCTAGGGTTTGATGCAAAAAAATAATAATTTATCGTGTTCGAAAGATACATACATGAACCCTAAATTTGTTCTAACATATTTTATCAAACTATTTTGAGCATTACTTATGTGATCTAAATTTTTTTTGGAAAAGAAGAGAACAAGAGAGGGGGAAGAGAAGAGAGCAACAAAAGAAATGTTGAGTTTTATACCCATATGTGGGCTAACCCCAAGCAAAGAATAGGAGTGACAAATTTGTAAATATTTGAAAAAAAATTGGACTAGCCCCAAGTAAAATGTGGAGTGCCCATAGAATTAGCCTTTGTAATTAAAGTCATTTTTAAAGTTGAAGAGATTTATAATTAATTGGCATATATATATATATATATATATATATATATATATATATATATATATATATATATATATATATATATATATATATGGGAAGAGATATTGCACCAAACTTATTGCATCAATTGTTGCACCAAACAATCTCAACCACACATTTATTTCTATCATGTGGTTATAAAGCATTCCATAAAGTTGTTGCCACGTCAGCATGCTTTATAACCACATGATTGAAATAAATGTGTGGTTGAGATTGTTTGGTGCAATAATTGATGCAATAAGTTTGGTGCAATATCCCTCCCCTATATATATATATATATATATATATATATATATATATATATATAACCAGAGTCCATTTTTGTTTCCATCAAAACTAGGATGTTTGTTCATCCTCCAATAAAGGATTGACACGTGTGAAATCTTTTAGTCAAAACTACTTTGAATGTTTGTAAAACTACTTCCAAAGTGGTTTATGTTCAATAGATTTGACACGTGTCAATCATTTATTGGAGGGTGAATAAACATCCTAGTTTTGGTAGGTGAACAAAAATGAACTCTATGAAACCACCGGAATGGTTTTAGAGCATTTCTCTATATATATATACAAACACACAAAAAAAACCTCAAAAATACAATCAATACATTATTACTGTTATAATCAAGAAACATCCTGACTAGTAAGTGGTAAAGGTTATTCAGGCCAATTCCAGAAAAAACTAAAAGAAATATGTGAAGTGCTTGTCATCGACTGTGGATATCCTTGTTCCTTCGCTGGCTTAGGGAACGACCAGCCACTGCTTTCTTATTCTTCCTTTGCACATATCACTTGGCTCCTTTAAATTTCGTGAGAATAGTCGCAACCTTTGTTTTCATAGTTAGTTAGCCACCGTGAGGCTAGCCTCCTCCATAGGGGGTGTTTGACAAATATGAAGTGGCGGGTGGATTAGTATATTTTTTAGGATTCGAGGGTTGGGAGTGCAAAAACATTTTTTGGTTGAGAGGGAATGGAACTAACAGATGTGACTGTTGCGAGATCCTGTCGGCAAAGGGAGGATGGTTTTTCTTTGCTACATCTACATCCAGAGTTGGCATCCGGAAGTGGACATGAATTCCTTCTTTTTTTTTATCAATTAATTAACTTTTTTAGCATTTTAAAAAGTATATTTTAAAGTTGTGGATTTTTTGCTAATGGTCGCACTATTTTTTTGCTAACATCCACACTAAGATTTTATTGCTAATTATTTGTTAAACAAACTAATAACTGAGAAAAAATTAATTATTATGCACCGAGCTTGACCTCCGCCATCGAGGCACCCGCGTCGAGTTCGGCCTCCGGAGAGATGGGAGAGGAGAGCACGGGAGACCGGAGGAGATGGAGGACCATGAGCGGCTAGGGTTAGGGCATGGGAGAGTGGTAGGTCCTCGACCTAGCAAGCCTTGAATTGAAGAAGAAACACTATGATTTTCCATTAGAATGGAGAAATTCAGAGAGAGAACAGAGAATTTGGGAATCAAGAAGCTAGGGTTTTATTGAGTCTTGAGAGAATTGGGGAAGAAGAAGAAGAAGTACGTCAAGAAAACGGAAAAGAGCTAGAACTTTAGTAATTCATCAACTCCCGCTTCTTACAAACAAAGAGGTATTTATAGTCCCTATATGCTGAGGTGCCCAGTCAGCAGTCTCCCAACCGACTCCAGCCTGGCATAACTGCCTTGGTCCTGACGTGGCAATGAAGACACATGTGGCTATGATGACATGGAGTATGCCTAAGCTGAGGATTGGCTCCTCTGCTGCTGTAATGCTTCTTGCAATGCATCTTTCTTTCTGTTCTGTTTACTATTGGGGAATGACCTTGGCTTGATACTGCTGGGTCAGAGTTCAGAAGTAAGCATCTCCATACTGAGCCACTATACAGAGCCACTCCTTCCTAAGCTACTGAACTCCAGGTACTTATCAATACCCCCTCCTCAAATTGACCTTGTCTCAAGGTCAAAATAAGGAGAGTCCTTCAAAATCTTTTCATAGGGTTCCCATGTAGCTGAATCCCTATCACCCCCTTGCCACTGAACCAGTAGATCAACAACTGCCTTGCCCCTCCTTTGTACTAGTCTCCTCTCAAGTATGGACTCTGGAACCAAAATTGCTGCTTCAGTATCTTGAGGGATGCCTTCCTGCACCAGTGTGTGTTGCCCAACCTATTTTTTTAATTGGTATTGTAAGCCCCCTGAATTTAGGGCTTAATTTTTAATTTTATAAATCAATTATTTGCAATAGATATTATTATTTGATTTAATATTCTTTTCCGTGACTTTGACTTCTGGAGCGTCAGGGATGCCAATCTCTGGAAACTCTCTTCATCAGTGTGTAGTAGACAAGATTACCTTCATGTTGATATATCATGTCGCATCCAAACTTGTTCCCTTGTACTCTTTTTGCTTCACACAACTTCGGATCAATTTAGACCATTTGATCATTAAATAATTATTAATTGATTTTTCCACTTTTATCTTTGATCATCATATGCATGTTACCGTGACTTTTAATTTAGGAGCACAAGGCTAGTCATTTTCTTGAAACCAACTTCTCATGCATGATCTACTCGAGACGCCCTACACCCATGACCTCCGTGTCCCACTCAGACACACCATCTTGTGCTTCATTTGCTTCGCACAACTTTTGGGTCAATTTAGGCCAATTAATTATCCACCGTAGAATGTGACCTGACTTCCAATTTAATTTCGGGACCCGACATCGACCCAAAATGTAAGCCCAAAATATGGACATAGCCTACATGAAGCCTACTACCCGTATGGCACTTTTGGCCCATTTATTTGAGCCCCCATATGCTACTTATTTACCCATTATCATAAATACCTATTTAAATTTAATTATTGCACCATGTCCGATTTTGATCCGATCCGGCTCAACCGAACCCAACCCAAACTTCGTGTTGCCCCCTCATGAATACCCACACACACTTTTTCCTACCAAAAATATTAAATACCTACTCTACCTATTTTTAAAATATTCATGGATAACCCCTTGATTTAATTTCCTAAAGAATAATCTATTCCCTACATAAAATCCTAGCCTTTGGTTTCTATCCATCAATCCTAACCCCCCATATCACACTTGGCACTCACTCCCAAACCCCTTCTCTTATGGCCGACCCTAATTTTTAGCTGGAGTATATTTCTCTCTCTCCTCCCTTTAATAACACACACACACACACAAATAATATTCTCTCTCCCTCTCTCATTTTTACACAACATCCCCCCTTCCATTTTGGCCGAGCTCCTCCACAGCTCCCAGGGCCGACCCCCTCTTCCTTCCATGGCCGAGCCCCCTTTTTCCTCCTCTTCTTCATCTTCATCATTCATCACCACCACCATTAAATCACCACCACAACCACTCCATCACCACACCGCTTCATCACCACCACTCCCTCTTCCTCCGACCATCCACCGCCTCGTTGCCCCGCCGTCGCGCCACCGCAGGTGGCAGCAGTAGCAACCACAGCAATGACAGCAACGCGAGCAGTAGCAGCATGATGCCGTGTGCGTGCAACAGCAGCCACGACATCGCCGCGGCCGTCGCCATCGCCGGCGAGCCCTCCCAGGCTGAGCGTGGGCTGGGCGCACCTTCCCGTGGCAGCCACCATCCTCCGGGACGTGCCGTCTAGGCGATTCGTACATTTCGCACAAAATCCCGTCGTGACGCGCTCGGAATGGATCCAGAAATGGTGTCTCGTTGCAGCAATTTTGTGCATATTTTTCAAAAAATCCGACCGTTGGATCGGAGAACTCTTTGCTCCGTCACAATCTCGGTATATAGATCTTCACTCCCCTCAAGTTTCGTCCGTTAATTTTATCGTTTGATACATCAAAACCGGCCACCAAGTTGACGCTTAAATTATATAATTTTTGGACAGTTTTGTGGAGCCAACTTCGTCGGTTTGTATCTCCTCCATCACAGCTCGATCTGGCATGCCACAGGTTCCTATGGGTAGCTGGTATAACCCTCTTACTATCCCTTAAGTTGCGTTTCATTGTGAGCACGTTTGATTGGTTGAATTTAACGTCAAAGTTGGCCGTCCGAATTCGTTATTTCAAACTTGTTAAATTCTATTTTTGAATCCAGGACTCCGGATTCAATTTCTTACACCACCAGTAGACTCGTGGCATCATTCTGACACGAATTCATATATAGTTTGTTAGATTTGGAGGACGTGGGCCCTAGTACGTATTTTCGTGCAAAGCGGGCCCCACAGTTCGGGTCAAGGGGACTTTTTGACGTCGACTCATCGGAATCCAATTCTGGATATACCGTTGAGTTCGTATCTTCATTCTGGACTCATTGACATATAATTTGCTCGGTTTTAGTGGACATTGGTTCCGACACGTATTTCGGTGCAAGTCAGATACAAATATCTGGGTCAACGGATCATTTTGAGATCGGCTCATCGGAATTCAATTTTGGACATACCGTTAAGTTCATATCGTCATTCTGGACTTGTTGACATATAATTTGTTGAGTTTTGAGAATATTGGCTCCGACACGCTTTTCCGTGCAAATCAGAATTTTAATGTCCTGGTCAACGGACCAATTTGAGATCAGGTCAAACAAAATCCAATTCTGGATATATAGTTGAGTTCGTATCATCATTATGGACTCATTGACATATAATTTGCTAGGTTTTAGTGGACATTGGTTCCGGCACACATTTCGGTGCAAGTCGGATACCAATATCCGGGTCAACAGGTCATTTTGAGATCGACTCATCGGAATCCAATTCTGGACATACCGTTGAGTTCGTATCGTCATTCTGAACTCGTTGACATATAATTTACTGAGTTTTAAGGATATTGGCTCTGACACGCTTTTTCGTGTAAATCGGAATTTTAATGTCCTAGTCAACGGACCAATTTGAGATCGGATCAACGGAATCCAATTCTGGATATACCGTTGGGTTCGTATCGTCATTTTGGATTTGTGAACATATAATTTGTTAGGTTTAGTGGACTAGTATTCTTGTACATTTTTTGATGCAAAGCGGGTCCGACACGGATACCGTTTTGACCCAAAATTACCTTTTTGCCCCTGTGTCCAAATTGGACTTATGGATAGGCTATCATAGCTGATTTGACCATGCGGCTCCGACAGAAAGGTCCCCATGCGGCTCAGGATCCCCATGCGGCTCAGGAGTCCATGCGGCTCAAGGGTCCATGCGGCTCGGATAGTTCTATGCAGCCTAGAAAGAAGCCACGTGGCCTTCAACAGTTCTTCTCTACATTCGGCTGCATTTAATGCCTTGACGGCTGCTCTGACAAATGATAGCTACGACAGCTCTGACATAAATATGTAATAATGACTGACATGATGGCGTGTTCCTAGGAAAGAGGAGAAAATCTCCTTACAGATGGCAAAATCCAACACGTCCCGAGGCCACTCCATGCGGCTGCTGCATTTATGCGGCCGCCCACTTCATGCGGCTGCCCATCCACATGCGGCTGCCTATCCCCATGCGGTTGTCCATCCTCATGCGGCTGCCTATCCCCATGCGGCTGCCCATCCTCATGCGACTGTATGCTTCATACGGCTGAGAGGACCACCCATATGCGGCTCTGCCAGGATGGTCCTGTTGAGATACGTGGCGCTCTTTGCAACAAATTGGACACGTGGCAGTCTTATCTTTCCTGGAATTATGGGTGCTAACAAATTCTAACAAAAGCAGATTTGTTGCGAGCGTCATAATTGTCCAGATCAAATCAAATCAAGCAAATTGGACACGTGGCAGGCTATCACAAATCACAAATATTCATGGTAATCAACATTTATTGCCCACAGAGATTTGATACAATCCATATTAATTACCTAGATTTGCTACAATCAGAATTAATGGCCCAGATTAATTAATCCTTATCCGCCGACTTCTCAAGGAGGCAATCATTTGCAAACCCTAATGATCGCATCCCACTCCTATAAATAGCAATGTGCTATTCCCTTGTACAGAGAGCAGAGAAAAAAAAGAGAGAGCACGACAGAGACATCCAGAGATCTAGCAACCGAAGGCGCAAGAGAGTCTCCCCACACGTCCAAGAGCATTTCTTCACCAGAGCCAAGGCTACGTCCGATCGTCCAAGGAGTAAGGCAGAGCTGCCGTCGCTTTCCCGAGCCTCTGCCGTCACCCCCCCAAAAAAAAACTAAACAATTGTACTTAGATTGCTGTACCTAGGTTTTCGTCCCTAGGCTTTCTTTGTACAAGCGAGTTTGTATTGTAAAGTAAAAGTCCAGTCCTCCGATATAATTATTCTGTTCTTTTATAATCAATGGCAAACACGATGGCGATTCTGCTGGGGACAAACTTCTCCACGGCTGAGAAGTTGGTGACGCAACCGAATGCAGCCAAACTTGGCTCCACACAACAGAAAATGGTCGTCCGCTTCGACCAACAGGCGTTCGAAGAAATGCTCTCCGACGGGAGCGCTGGCCCGGTCCAGAAGCGAACCCGTACAAAGAAAGTTCGCAGGGAGTGGAGGCTAAAATCATTTGCTCCTTCCCAAGCTCTGGACGGAGTACTCTCTGCTGCCCAAGACGGCGAAGGCAACTCTCATGCGGCCCCACTTCAAGCCATAGAGGACTCTGCTATCCCCAAGTCCGGCAGAGGAAAGCACTACACTGCTGGACTTGCAGGGGCAAAGAGTGATTCTATGTGCTCTAGGAAGAAGCCGAACAAAGGCACTAGCCGCAGGCTGAGCATTCATGCGGCCAAGACTGCCAGTCGCATGCAGGATGTCCATGCGGCCAAAACTGCCAGCCGGATGTAAAATACCCATGCGGCCAAGATTTCCAGCCGCATGGAGAAGACTTATGCGGCCGAGACTTCCAGCCGCATGAAGAAAGCCCATGTGGCTACGATTGCCAGCCGCATGAAGACTGTTGATTCCAGCCGCATGCTGTCTTCCCCACGCGGCTCAGGCTCAGTCTTCGATCGCCTCTCCTATGGTCCTGATCTCTCATGCTCCCGAAAAAATATGTCTGACTCTCTGCAGCACCACTTAGACTCTTCCTACTATGTGCCCTCACGTACTAGAGTGAATAAGTCTAGGGCAGCGCGAGCTTGGCAAGCTCAGTCTGCTGTCCCGACCTCTGACCATCCGAGCGCTCCACATACTGTTATGCGGGCCTCTGATGGGAAGTTGTACAGAACCACTCGAGTCCAGCCCCCGGCGGCAAACCGACAGAGTGGTTCCCAAAAGTCTCCCAAAACTCAGGAAGCAAACATGGTCGTTCCAGACCCATCTGACTTGCGTGAGGTTATCCTCCACAAGCGCAAGGAAAGAGAAGAGACCTCGGTGTGCAAAGAGTCCTCCTACGGACATCACTGCACCCAAGTCATTGTCAGCTGCTGTTACAACAACGCGACGGTACGAGAAGACCGGTTGTCCGTCTTCCAAAGATTACAACAGCCGAGCTCAGAGGATGAGGCGCCTCCCGTCGTCTCCTGCAACTCTACTCAGAAAATCCCCGCCGATGGGAGAGGGAAGAAGATAAACGTTTCCAGCCCGAAGATTTCAACCACTATGACTAAGAAACTGTCGTCTAAACGGTTGTCTACCACTGGAGTTTTCCAAGGTACCCGTTCAAAGATGAAATTTGCTACAGTGGAAAATTCATCATCCACATCACTGGGGGTTGCTGGAACTGGGGGTAGCACTCCTCCGAACATCCACGACAATCCGATGTTCCAAGGAGACGAGCCCGGGGAAACAACTCTCCCATCAATTACAGCAGGTGCCGACGTCTCCGAGGACGTCCATGACTCTCAAGATGAAGCAAGCTCTGAAGCTGGGGGTACTATCCCTTCTGAATCCGAACCAGAGGAGAACATTCCCACATACCCTAATGACTTCTCGGTACAGGGGTATGATTCAGAGGGCACGTCATCCACCGTCCCTTCCACTTCTACTCATGTAAGGACGGCATTCATAACAAACGATGAACAAGATGGTCCCAGTGATCGCCAACGCATCGACACTCTGGAGGCCATACTGCGCACTTTGGTCAAATCGGTGGACGAGATCAAAGCAGCCCTTCCTACTCTGCAGGGAGGGACGCCTGGCCAAACAAGCTTGGGTCCCGCGGTCAACGCGGACTCGAACTCAGTGGAACCAAACCTGGGCAGTAAACCTCCTGAAATGTCGGCTCCTACTACTGCAGACGAGGCCAGGAAGGCAAAAAGAGAGGTCCAGGAGCTCCGAGCCATGTTCCATGCCCGAGAAAACTGCCAAGACCTCAGGATACGACAACCGTATCCCCTGCGTGGAGAGATGTTCCCTTCCCACCAAAGTATAAACCATTCCACATTAATCCATATGATGGAAAGACATCTACAAACAGGTATATCACCTACTTCGAAGTCACAACCGACCAACTGCTGCATGACGATGCTATCCTTACACGATTATTCATCGGGGCATTGGAAGGGGTCGCCTTCGACTGGTACCGCAACCTGCCAGACAATTGCATCCACTCCTTCACCAGCTTCAAGCGCATGTTCTTGGAGAGATTCTACAAAGTAGGACAGGATGTCACAATGTCCACCCTCATAGACGTCGTTCAAGGGGAGAAAGAGCTGACAAGGAACTATATTGAGCGATTTCGCCAAACCGCAATGAAGTTGCCATCGGGTAATCCGGATTCCTCCGTGATTGAAATTTTCCAAAAGAGACTGCTTCCACCAATCAGCCTCTGGATGGGGGAAAGTCAATCCAATGACTGGAAGACGTTCATTATCAGTGCCACTAGCGCCGAAGACAGGTTGAAGAAGGCTCGTCAACTGGGATTGCACATCTCGGAGGGAGAGGACAAGGGCAAGCACCCTAGTACCAACAACAACAATGGTGGTAACTCCTCCAATAATCGGGACAACAAGGGCAAGCAGGCTATGGTGGCCAATCCAGCCCAGAAACCTGAGTCAAAACCGACAGACAAGAAATGGCCGCAAATGACCTACTCCTTCGAAGACGGCCATGTCAAGCCCATCTTGGAAATGCTCATACAAGGAGATAGAATTCAGGTCCCTCCACCAAGACGGGAACCTCGGCCGGCAGAAATGGAGAGCCCAAAGTACTGCCATTACCACCGCTACGTCCACCATGCTACACACGACTGCTACCAACTGAAGCGATACATCCAACATCTCATCGATTCGAAGGCTCTGGCTATTGACTTCGAGGAGGTAACCGTGGCAACCAACATGGTGTCCGTACAGTTTGGCAGCTTCCCTCCGACAGAGACTCAAGACGGCGTGGTACCCGTCCCTCTGGCGACAATGGAGATTGCTAATCTTCCACCTCCTCGAGATCAGGCAACTGGTCTAGTACCCCTTACCACGTCACGAGGGGAGGTCATGTGGGTCCATCCAGACTTGGTACCTGAAGTGACTCAGTCCACACCACCCTCCATTGGCAAGAAGGAGAGCAGAAAGGTCAGATCCTGCCGTACAATTTTGGAAGATGTCGAAGAAGCCACAGCTGTCGTCACTCGGTCTGGTGCTCAATCCCAACCTACACCAGATAACTCGACTAAAGAACATCAGCCGGCTACTGCTGACGCTCCGGAACCTTCTCAACCTCCGACGACCGACAAGCCTAGGCCGAAGAAGACTCGCTTTGACAAATCCTTCCGAAAAGAGGCACCTCATGGGCTGGAAAGGCCCTACAACTTTGATATCTTGGCACAATTGTCCAACACACCGGCCAAATTGTTATTATACGAGCTCCTGAGACTCTCCAAGGATGTTTGCGCGGCTTTGAGTGATGCACTCCAGAATGCCGACGCATATCTAGCTCAGGTCAACCTCACGGAAGAGAGCCCGCCTGCAGATCTCCAAGACAGTGCTTTGCACATGAGCGATGCCCAATATTTTCTTCACTCCACAGGATATGCTCATCAAAACCAACCTGCACGATCGTCCGTTATATTACACTGGATACATCGGCGATGTAAAGGTGGATCGGATGCACATTGATCCTGGTTCTTCCATAAGCATCATCCCGAAGGGTCTATTACACCATCTTCACATTCCTATGCATCGCCTGACGCCAACAAGCACCGCCATCAGCGGTTGCAATTCGGGCATGAGCTACCCGATTGGGAAGATTCGTTTGAATTACCAAATTGGCGATCTTCAGTCAGAAGTAACCTGTTACATCATAGATGCGGACACTTCCTACAATATCCTTCTGGGGTGCCCTTGGATACACGATTATATGATCGTGCCTTCCACGCTGCACCAGTGCTTCAAGTATGTCAACAAACACGGCTTCGTGAGGACGAAATTTACCGACATCGATTCCTTCAAAGGGGTCGAATCCTACTACTCAGACTCCTACTTATATGAAAAGTCGAAGAGGCATCTTAGCGAAGGAGATGTGCAAGCTCGAACTGAGACGGTCACAAGATCAGAAGAACCTCTGAAAATCTACGTCCAAGCTCGCAAACCTGGCAAGTCTGTACCCCTTACGGCCGCTCTGCATAAGGACGCAATCAGTCTCTCGGCACAAGAAGGGCAAATGATAATTCGGCTGCCATGGTCCGGCCAAGCGCCAAGACCCACAACGGAGCTCCTGACAATCAGACTGCCAGAAGTTGGCCAGCCACAAACAGAGAAGCTCAATCCCTCCGACAAGCCAATGACGATACGTCTTTCCAAAAAGAATCGTCAGCCCGATACAAAGTCTGGGGCTTCTAGCGAGCCAACCACTTCCCGCCCAGCATCGAGTACCAAACTGGGGGTCGCTAGTTTTCCAACAACTCCACGTTCTGCTCCACTAGCAGAACCCCTGACGATCAAGTTGCCTAAGTCATCCTCTCAGTCTTCATTTATACAAGGGATGGCCGAAGAAGAGCCAGAACTGGCCAAGTATGTGGCTGCTCATACTGATGTTCCATCCGCAGATGATGTAATCCCGCTAGAAAAGGTACTTTACTTCATCAATAAAGGGCTATCTTTGAACTATATCAAGCTTGATAAGATTTGTACAATATATGCTATGGAACACGGTATAGGCACTCACCTACACACACATGTGACAAATGTTTACACCGTAAATCAGCTCACTCCCGCGGAAGACGCTTATCGCATAATCGAGGGAGGGGATCATCCAATCATCTTCGGTCAGAAGAATCCGTATCCCTTCACTATAGAAGAAGTCGATCTCGAATCGGATGCCGGGAGACTGCCTCTCTATCTATATAGCCCCCAATCCAAATACCTCATGCAAAAACAGGGGTATCATCTGGAGACTATGCCAGGTTTGAACTATGGTACTGGTCGACGATTACCTTTAAAGTCGTCGGTCCCGGCTGGTAAACCACATGACTACTACAACAAGACCCGATGCGGACTGGGATATGTTACGCCTGCAACGACCCCTCAAAGCTCAGATGAGGAATGCGACTGGCATTCACACTCAACCGGATCACCAACTTCTGATTCAGATATCAGTATCAGAGATGTTTTCAGGCAAGTCCTGTCTGTCAATATGACATTCGCCGATGCTTACGAAGAAGGTAAAGACTTTCCTGAACTCCTCGAGTTAGAGCCGTGGGCCCAACAGCTGGATGCGCAATGGAAGAAGCGGTTTGAACAAAGAGAGCCTCCTACTGAAGATGAGGTCATGCAAGTGGATCTCGGCAGCGACTCTTCTCTAAAACCAATCTTCGTTAGTAAAAGCCTGACAGACGAAGAGCGAGAATCGCTACTGGAACTTGTCAAAGAATATATTGATGTGTTCGTCTGGAACTATGAAGATATGCCAGGAGTAAACCCCGATGTTGCTCTTTACAAGCTCAACATTCGGCCAGATGCAAAGCCAGTCAAACAACAGCAACGACGCTTTCGCAAAGGCATCATGGATGCGATCGAAGCCAAAGTCAACAAACTAATAGCTAGCGGCTTCATTCATGAGGAACAACATCCGGACTGGGTCGCAAACATAGTACCGGTCCTCAAGAAGAATGGGAAGATTCGAATCTGTATCGACTTCCGCAATCTGAACGAGACGTGTCCCAAAGATGAGTTCCCCCTCCCTATCACAGACATCATGATTGACAAAACCAGCGGCTTCGAACGTATGTCGTTCATGGATGGCTTCTCGGGGTACAACCAAATTAAGATGTCTTCCGACGACGAAAAGCATACATCATTCCGAACACCAATAGGCGCGTTCTGCTACACAGTCATGCCTTTCGGTTTAAAGAACGCTGGCGCCACCTATCAGAGAGCTATGAGCATCATCTTTAGAGACCACTTGCACAAAATAGTGGAATGCTATGTTGACGATATCGCCGTCAAAAGCCGCTCTAAGGAGATCATCTGCATGATCTAAGGACAATGTTCGACCTGATACGAGCGCACAATTTGAAAATGAACCCCATAAAATCATTCTTGGGCGTATCCAGCGGGAAGTTCTTGGGTTTCATCATCACCTCCCAGGGTATCCACGTAGACCCTGAGAAGACGAAGGCAATCATGGAAATGGGTCCCCCGAGAAATCTCCGTGAACTCCAGGGCCTTCAAGGGAGGCTAGCCTACATAAGAAGGTTTATCTCCAACCTCTCCGGATGATGTCAACCATTCACTCACCTCATGAAGAAGGGCATCTCATTCGTATAGGATGAAGAATGCCAGCGTGCCTTCGACAGCATCAAAGAATATTTGTCGAACCCTCCAGTCCTGGTGGTCCCGGTTGCTGGAAAACCATTCCTGCTCTATGTACGAGCAATGGAGCATTCCGTCGGCGCACTGCTAGCACAAAACAACGATGCAGGCCATGAGCAAGCTATATATTACCTCAGCCGAATGATGATCGGGCCAGAGCACCAATATACTGCCGTGGAGAAGGAATGCCTCGTCCTGGTGTTCGCCATTCAAAAGATGCGACACTATGTCACGGGGCAAACCATACATGTGATATCACGAGTCAACCCCCTCAGGGTCCTCATGACTAAACCAGGGGCACTCAGCTCTCGCCTCGCTACATGGGCAATATTACTGTCCCCCTACCATATGATCTTCGTCCCGCAAAAGGCTGTTAAAGGTTAAGCCCTGGCAGACTTTTTAGCAGCCCATCCAGGCTCGGAGTCGGCCAGAATATACGAAGAAATCCCAGATGAGATCGTCGACTCGCATACGACCTGTCACGATGATATATGGCAAATGTTCTTCGACGGTGCTTCAAGGACCGGACCCAAGGACAACTTCGTAGTCGGAGTCGGGGTGGTCCCGATTTCTCCTTTCGGACTGGTGATCAATCGTGCTTACTCCTTCAGGAAACCTTGCTCTAACAATGTGGCCGAGTACAATGCTTTAGTCGTTGGCCTCCAACTTGCAAGAGAGCTGGGGGTAGAATATCTTGAAGCATACGATGACTCACAGTTAATCGTTAACCAGATCCGAGGTTCATACAAAGTCCGCCATGAAGACATGATCCCCTATCACCAAATAGCGATCAACATCATCTCGTCATTTGAAGGGTTCTTTATCGAACACGTTTCCAGACTCCAAAATATCGAAGCCGATGCCCTAGCAGGCCTTGCCGCTTCCCTAGCAGTGTCGAACCAAATTTATCATTTGGTGGACGTGATAGGCCATGAACTGGTCTGTCCCAAGAACAACGTTCAATTCGAGGCGAGTTATTCCACTCAGACGATCAACGAAGTACCAGACTGGAGACAACCATTCATAGACTTCGTAGTCAACGACATCCTGCCCGAGAACCCAAAAGAAGCCACCTCTATCAGAAGGTGTTCTCTCAGATTCTTCTACGATACAGAGACGAAAATACTGTATCGCCGATCCTACGATGGATTATTACTTCGATGTCTGTCAAACGCAGAAGCCAAAGAAGCCGTACTCGAAGCTCATGACGCTGTCTGCGGGGTCCATCAGCCTGGCCCAAAATTGCAAGACCGTCCTCGCCGAATGGGCTACTACTGGCCCACGATGGTAGCAGATGCGATAGACTATGCAAGAAAGTGCAAAGCCTGCTGTCACGACCCGCACCCACTGTTAGGGTACGAGAACGTAACAACGCCCAGCCTACGCCGCAGTGTCGGCAGTAGAACGCTGTCCTAGGTCACAACATCTAACAATATAATGCTAAGTAGTTTATACTCCCCGAATGGGGGTGACATAGCAGATACAGTCTCAATCACATCTAAGGTAGAGCATGATAAGGATAGATAAAACATGAAATCCAAAAAGATACAGTAGAGAGAAATCTAAGTGTCTAAGATACAAAACCCAGAAATACATCTCAAAACTCAAAATACAGTAATCCTTAAAGTAAATACAACTCCAGACAATGGAAATAACTATCTAAACAACCTCTAAAGTGTCTCCTCTATGCTAGCAGGCAACCTCCAGGCTATCTGTACAATTTATCAACAGGTCCAGTCAGGACAGGAGCGAGTACAGTACATCTCAACAGATCATAGCAGGTTAGAAAATATAATCATGCAGTAAAGTAAGATACAGGTACTGAAAGAAATACAATATGTAAACAGAGAGAGAGAGCTGTAATAGAAATATCTACTATACATAGAGAACTAACAGTGGCTAGTGAGTCAGAGTACAATATAGACATGTAAATGGCATAGGAGATTCTGATAAGACACTATGGAAGAGATTCTGATAAGATACTACTTGGGTATTATTCACATGTCCAATTCTACTCTCCCGTACCCCCAATCAATACACAAGGATCCAGCCAGGTTATGTTATGATTCCATGCAATGACCCCGCAGGGTAATACATGGATGCCCATAAATGGGTGATTCTGGGGGTTACCCAACAGTGAGTGATTCAAGGAGACTCTGTGATCATGAGGGTACATGTCACAAGTGATCAATGAACCAAGAAGCATAGTGATACACAATGTAAGTGAAACGCACAGAACATGTAATATCCGATGCTCCTAAAGGATAACATCTCAAGAAAGGATCCATATAGTACCAATCCGTGTGACCAACGTGACAGTATCAAGTAAAGTAATTTAAAGCAGGATATGAAATGATCAGAGAATGTACTCGCCTGATATCTGAATGTCCAAGGTAAAGATACTATCCGAGGAGAGGTATCTGGCTCCTAATTAGAAAAACACAAGTTACAACATGTCCATAAGGATAATATAAAGCACTACAATGCATTCTATATGAATCTAGGTCAAACTAGGCCAAAGTCAACCCTTGGTCAACTCTGGTCAACTGTACTAGTCAAACTAGGTCATGTCCTAACCCAGCAAGTCTTACTAGGCCTAACCAAGACTATCCTAGCAAGCACACATCAATACAAGGCTATACAAGCCAACATACACCCAACTCTATATAACATGCAATTATTCAATACTCAATATGCAAGAATTCACATTAGATATACACTAGGTAATCTATTACTTCAAGCTATACATGTCTACACATATATACACATGCATATATTGGTATTCAACATTAGGTCTATAATCATAGCATTTCAATGGCTATATAAACTTATATATTATAATATAATATGCTACCATATATATAATATACATACATAGCTAAGTTAACTATATTCATAAATACTTATTTAAGAGGCTATGTGTGTGTATGTGAACATGATAAAGGGGCAAGTGAGGGTTAAATGGACATACATAGTGTATACATATCAAAGGGTATCAAAGTGTAAGTGAACAAAGTGTCAAGTGTGATAGTGTCAACATAGTGTAAGGGGTACATGAGGTAATATAGGATTTGTGTTAATATAGAACATTACATCTCATTAACTTGTATATTGCATACATTATATTTAGTATTACATTATATTCATACTTGCATTCATTTATCATTCATTTATTCTCTTGTACTACTATATGCACCATACATTACATACTATGGAACCTACATATTCATTACAAGCCATACTTATACATGCTTCCATTAGATAGGATACTTACACCTCATACATCATTTATTTAAACATGTACTCATGCTTGTATTCTCTATTTAATTACATAATGTATATACATTAATATGAGTTAAAATCAAATAGAACATTATATTACACACAAGGGTGCACAAAATACATATACCGAATAGTAACTCCTACTAATAATCAATACTGTACCATCTCAGCATGAATAAAAATCTATGATTAAATTATGTTATAGATCTATGTGTTAGCTTTCCGAAACTTCAAACGGATCGCGTTTTCGTTTTCGGAAACTCCCGGAATCGCGAAAACACCGAGAACGCATTTGTCTTTCGTACAGCTGACACTCAAATAATTCTCTAGAAATTTACATAAAGAATTGGACCTATTAATACATGTTTTTGGAAAATTAACTTCAATACGCTTCTTTTAAAAAAAACAGAAGATTAAACCGAGCTTTGAGCTAGAAGTTATGACATTTCTAAGTTAGGACTGGAATTAAAAACGTGGATAAAAATCATGACGGATTTGGGTAGTTTGAG
The DNA here is from genome assembly GCA_029216955.1 of Iris pallida. Classification (NCBI taxonomy): domain Eukaryota; kingdom Viridiplantae; phylum Streptophyta; class Magnoliopsida; order Asparagales; family Iridaceae; genus Iris; species Iris pallida. The sequence continues at coordinate 3,954,000 of JANAVB010031219.1, forward strand.
ACAAAAGAACACAAGTATATAACATAATATATCAAGAACTCATTCTCTTCACTAATATATATATATAAGATACTATAGAACACATCTCCAATACAAAAATATGAGACTAAACATGTAATAATTCATTCATACATAACAACAACACATAGTGTGTCCAAATTTAGGATTTTCCCACATGAACACAACCACAACACAAAGGACACTCTTATGACCTCCAAATGGACACGAAATGGACACAAATGGAGATACAATCATAGGGGTCATTCCTATGGGTTCAAAATAGACCTATATGTATGAGAAAATGAAAAGAAGAAGGAATTTATACCTTCCGGTAGATCGAATCGAAGAAAAGCCTTCCCGGAGCGACACCGACACGTAGAGATTCTAAAAGGACACGAACGAGCTCCGAATCCTCCCAAACTTGGGTAGCTTCCTCCTTGGCTAGAATGGAGAAGGAAATAAGAAGATTTGGTGGCGAAATGGAAGGATTTGGTGAAGAAATTGCTAGGGATTGCTCTCTAGGAATTTGGGAAAGAACAAGAGAGAGAGTGTGGATGAGAATAATGAAATGAACTTGAGCCTATCCTCTCCCAAAGTGGCTGGCCATATGGGGCTATTTGTCATATTATGGCAAGGCCCAAAATGTCCCCACTAACCTATTCTATGAGTATTAGGAAAGGGCTAATTGGTTGGGGCTAAATTAGTCATTCTAAAGTCTCTAATCACACTAACCTTATCCATAATAATTAGTCTAACCTCTAACTAAAATATTTCTATCATATGGACTAAAATTAATATCATGTGGGCCATGCCTAACTAGTGTGTGGGTCCCACTAGAGTCAAACTACCCCCGGATCCCCGTTTCAAGTCAGATTGAGTTGAAATTCGAACCCGACTCAAATAACCCCAAAACAATATCATAAATAATAAAATAATATCAAAATAATTCAAAGAGGTCAAATACAAAAATATCCTTAGGCCAAAAATGACATTAAAATATCATAATCACATGGTTAGGCTCTAGTCAAACAGTCTCTAGGGTTTCACTAGCAAAACGTCAAAACCACAAGTCATTGATTTAAATAATTTTAAAATGATTTAATATCACCAAAAATCATATCATGAATTAAATATCATTATTAAAATAATTATAAACACAAAATTTCAAAATTACCCTCATTTGGAAAACTGGGTGCCACAACTCTACCCACCTTAGAAAAATTTTATCCTCGAAATTTAAGATCGATAGTACTCCTTCTAGAGCCTCTAACCTACCCAATATCTAAGGTAACACTTCCTAACACTAGAATAATAAACGGACATCTAAATAGTGTCAATCTAGGAATACCTCCAACACTGCTCTGTTGTACGACGGTAATGGAACTTCAATAAAATATGGACTGGGACCTATATCCAAGGGACTGGACCTATTTTAAAGTGGTCTTAACTAAGGATGGAAAGGAACTGATCATAGGCTATAGGTATGCTCAAACTATTATCTTCCTATTAACCATCTATTAATACATTCTATTACCATAGGAACGATGCATTACTAAGACATATAGGCCCCTATCTCTCATAACACATTTATACTCACCAAAAGACTAGTACATCCTATCAAGGCTGATACTATAATCTCTCATAAATCTCATAAGCTACATGTTTATAGACACACATCCCCACATCAAGGACTAACCTATATATATCTATAACTGATACTAATGGGGTGACGTCCCTATTTTCCAACAATTAAGGTCTTAAGAAAATTTATTTAAATCATGCAATTTGAAGGAATAGTATACAAGGTCAGGGCATACCATAGCAGTTGGAAGTCTCACCTAGTTACACTAATCATTCTAGGTCAAAACAGTACTATGGTATTAACACACAAACAATCTAGGGTGTCCTAATTGAAAAGGTAAGGGAACAACAATCATCAAGATTGTAGGGCTGTCTACCATCCTATATAAAAATTGGTCATTAACAAGCAACTAAGAAATTATTAAAAGGTTACTATTCCATAAAATGGCAAAAATTAAAAATTTAGGCACAACAAATCACAAATAGATTTTTGTCTTGACACGATCTAAGTTGATCAATTTCGGAATAAAACGAGATTTGGGCAAAAAGGAAAATCAATAAAATAAAAGTATGAGCACGAGCATCCAATGATGGAGGTTCAGGTCAAGATTAAATTTAATTCGACTGAGTACGAATACGAGGTTCATAGGCGATGAAAAGATTTCAAGAAGAATTATCAAGGCTGTCGCGAATGAGACTTTAGGGTCAAGTTTAACTATGTCTCCATTCTCGTAGATTGATACATGAAAAAGCGAACCAAAGTACAGTTGATCAGACCATCATATACCGGTTCTGATTAGACAATATGTTAGTGGGTGGCCACCCAATAAAATATGTCATGACCAAGCGAACCAATGTGTCAAGTGTGATAGTGTCAACATAGTGTAAGGGGTACATGAGGTAATATAGGATTTGTGTTAACATAGAACATTACATCTCATTAACTTGTATATTGCATACATTACATCTATTATTATATTACATTCATGCTTGTATTCATTCATCATTCATTTATTCTCTTGTACTACTATATGCACCATACATTACATACTATGGAACCTACATATTCATTAGAAGCCATACTTATACATGCTTACATTAGATAGGATACTTACACCTCATACATTATTTATTTAAACATTTATTCATACTTGCATTCTCTATTTAATTACATAATGTATATACATTAACATGGGTTAAAATCAAATAGAACATTATATTACACACAAGGGTGCACAAAATGCATATGCCGAATAGTAACTCCTACTAATAATCAATACTGTACCATCTTAGCATGAATTAAAATCTAGGATTAAAGTATGTTATAGATCTATGTGTTAGCTTTCCGAAACTTCAAACGGATCGCGTTTTCGTTTCCGAAAACTCCCAGAATCGCGAAAACACCGAGAACGCGTTTGTCTTTCATACAGCTGACACTCAAATAATTCTCCAGAAAGTTACAGAAAGAATTAAGCCTATTAATTCAAGTTTTTGGAAAGCTAACTTCAATACGCTTCTTTTAAAAAAATGGGAGATTAAACCGAGCTTTGAGATAGAAGTTATGATATTTCTAAGTTAGGGCTGAAATTAAAAATGTGGATAAAAATCATGACGGATTTGGGTAGTTTGAGACAAAAGAACACAAGTATATAACATAATATATCAAGAACTCACTCTCTACACTAATATATATATATGAGACACTATAGAACACATCTCCAATACAAAAATATGAGATTAAACATGTAATAATTCATTCATACATAACAACAACACATAGTGTGTCCAAATTTGGGATTTTCCCACGTGGACACAACCACAACACAAAGGACACTCCTATGACCTCCAAATGGACATAAAATGAACATAAATGGAGATACAACCATGGAGGTCATTCCTATGGGTTCAAAATAGACCTATATGCATGAGGAAATAAAAAGGAGAAGGGATTTATACCTTCCGGTAGATCGAATCGGAGAAAAGCCTTCTCGGAGCGACACCGACACGTAGAGATTCCAAAAGGACACGAACGACCTCCGAATCCTCCCAAACTTGGGTAGCTTCCTCCTTGGCTAGAATGGAGAAGGAAAGAAGAAGATTTGGTGGCGAAATGGAAGGATTTGGTGAAGAAATTGCTAGGGATTGCTCTCTAGGAATTTGGGGAAGAACAAGAGAGAGAGTGTGGATGAGAATAATAAAATGAACTTGAGCCTATCCTCTCCCAAAGTGGCTGGCCATATGGGGCTATTTGTCCTATTATGGTAAGGTCCAAAATGCCCCCACTAACCTATTCTATGAGTATTAGGAAAGGGCTAATTGGTTGGGGCTAAATTAGTCATTCTAAAGTCTCTAATCACACTAACCTTATCCATAATAATTAGTCTAACCTCTAACTAAAATATTTCTATCATGTGGACTAAAATTAATATCATGTGGGCCATGCCTAACTAGTGTGTGGGTCCCACTAGAGTCAAACTACCCTCGGGTTTCCGTTTCAAGTCGAATTGAGTTGAAATTCGAACCCGACTCAAATAACCCCAAAACAATATCATAAATAATAAAATAATATCAAAATAATTCAAAGAGGTCAAATGCAAAAATATCTTTAGGACAAAAATGACATTAAAATATCATAATCACATGGTTAGGCTCTAGGTCAAACAGTCTCTAGGGTTTCACTAGCAAAACGTCAAAACCACAAGTCATTGATTTAAATAATTTTAAAATAATTTAAAATCACCAAAAATCATATCATGAATTAAATATCATTATTAAAATAATTATAAACACGAAATTTCAAAATTACCCTCATTTGGAAAACTGGGTGCTACAACTCTACCCACCTTAGAAAAATTTCGTCCTCGAAATTTAAGATCGATAGTACTCCTTCTAGAGCCTCTAGCCTACCCAATATCTAAGGTAACACTTCCTAACACTGGAATAATAAACGGACATCTAAAAAGTGTCAATCTAGGAATACCTCCAATACTGCTCTGCTGTACGGCGGTAATGGAACTTCAATAAAATATGGACTGGAACCTATATCCAAGGGACTGGACCTATTTTAAAGTGGTCTTAACTAAGGATGAAAAGAAACTGATCATAGGCTATAGGTATGCTCAAACTATTATCTTCCTATTAACCATCTATTAATACATTCTATTACCATAGGAACGATGCATTACTAAGACATATAGGCCCCTATCTCTCTTAACACATTTATACTCACCAAAAGACTAGTACATCCTATCAAGGCTGATACTATAATCTCTCATAAATCTCATAAGCTACATGTTTAGAGACACACATCCCCACATCAAGGACTAATCTATATATCTACAACTGATACTAATGGGGTGACGTCCCTATTTCCCAACAATCAAGGTCAATTTTTTTTATCTAAATCATGCAATTTGAAGGAATAGTATACAAGGTCAGGGCATATCGTAGCAGTTGGAAGTCTCACCTAGGTACACTAATCATTCTAGGTCAAAACAGTACTATGGTATCAACACACAAACAATCTAGGGTGTCCTAATTGGGAAGGTAAGGGAACAACAATCATCAAGGTTGTAGGGCTGTCTACCATCCTATATAAAAATTGGTCATTAACAAGCAACTAAAAAATTATTAAAAGGTTACTATTCCATAAAATGGCAAAAATTAAAAATTTAGGCACAACAAATCACAAATAGATTTTTGTCTTGACACGATCTAAGTTGATCAATTTCGGGATAAAACGAGATTTGGGCAAGAAGAGAAATCAATGAAATCAAAGTATGAGCACGAGCATCCAATGATGGAGGTTCAGGTCATGATTAAATTTAATTCGACTGAGTACGAATACGAGGTTCATAGGCGATAAAAAGATTTCAAGGAGAATTGTCAAGGCTATCGCGAATGAGACTCTAGGGTCAAGTTTAACTATGTCTCCATTCTCGTAGATTGATACATGAAAAAGCGAACCAAAGTGCAATAGGTTGATCAGACCATCATGTACCGGTTCTGATTAGACAATATGTTAGTGGGTGGCCACCCAATAAAATATGTCATGACCAAGCTCGAAAATAGATAAGCTTGCAAAACTAAGGCTAATTTAGCAGCACAAGATATAAGGGTGGTAATGATGAAAGGAATTACATAGTCCAAGTTTCTTAACCAACAGGTCAAATAATCAGATAAGGTACAAGGTTAAGCATCTAAGGAAACAAGCAGAACACCATCACATGTCGGGTCGAAAGAATTGAGTCAAGGCTGGATTTCTAATTGAAATAAGAAGAAATTTAGTATAATGGTAGAGGTTATAGTTTAGCCAGTTGACCAGAAAATCATATCAAGAAAATAGAGTACAAGAAGACGGGTTTTAGTGGGACATGATATACCTACACGAAGGTGAGCTCGTCTAGGTCTTGCATATAAGATTTGTTGGAGGGTAACAGCTAGTATTACATTCCGAATATCAAAGTCACGATAAGGAACGTCAAAGGATCTCAATTAGAAAGTGGGAGTTCAAGAGGTGGTAATTAATGCACAAAAATAATGAAGATCGAGTTAGTCATCTGCTTCTGATACTCTTAAGTTCATCTGGTCATAACTTGCCAATCATATCTTACCTCACCAGTCTTCATATAAAAATTTAACCTTTACTTAAATCCTTACCATGACTACTGTAGGCAATTCCCAATTTTCAAACATCACTCTTGAAGCACAGCCCTCACATTTAGAAATCAATATTAACCATTTATTTAAATTTTCAAGTTCTTTCACCTTGTCTTAAATTTGACCCAAAACCTCTAAATCCCGTTTACGAATTCCTTGAACTTGTTCAAATTGTTCTCCTCGTATTATTTAATTTAAATCTCTAGGCCTTACAAAACTTATCTTCCATCATAAAATCAACTTCCGTATTTTCTTCGACATACACCCTTGAATATTATTCTCCTAAAAATATTTCACAACAATCTCTAAACTTCCATAACTTTGTGTTCTCCCTATCCCTAGTCATTTCTATCCCTAGTCATTTCCTCGCAACATCTTGTTTAATATCCTTATTAAACACAATTAACTTCTCTTTTCCATTACTAACCTTCTACATAGCCTCAGAGTAAAAGTTTTCCCCAGAATCAATAACCAAGATTTTCTAAGTTCTCAAAACTAGGTTGACCTCTGATATCCTCATTAGTTTTGAATACACCTATAAACTATCTCATAACCCCAAAATTTCTCTAAATGTAATTGTTTCCAGATTGGTAGTATACATCTCTTTATTCTATTCGAGACCTTTACCACATTTCTATCTCAAGTTTCCATATGGAACACTCCACATTTGATTTTCTTTAGATCATCATATAATAACCAGTTACGTCTTCTCTGAGCTACATAATTTACGTCACTTCCTTAGCCTTCTCCATACAAAAGATACGAAGATTCAAGGGTTTCGAAGTACATCTGGTAGGAATGACAAGATATGGGTAATTAATATAATGAGACAGAGTTTAAGATAAGAGGTAAATAAGAATGCAAGGGAATAATGGCGAGAAAGAATAATGAAGATATGTTCCTTCTCATCGGTTCAAACGAGAGGAACCCGTCAAGCTTAAATTCAATAGCAAGGAATGAGGGTGAATCCAAACAAGAGGAAAAGGAATTCCAATTGAAGTTCAAAATAAGTTTCTCAGGGGTCGTCCCAGAAATCTCTCAAAGAATCCTAAGTGTGATTGAGTACCTTGGATTTGAAAATATTAATCTAAATACAAAATTAAATCAACAACTACAAAATTTTATCAAAATTATCAACTAATACCAGGATTCAAAGTTCTACAATGAATCCACAAAATCAAATTCAAATCAAGGAAAAAGGTGAATCAAAACAAGGAAAAGGAGTTTAAATCAGAATTCAAAATGAGATTCTCAAGGGTCAACCCAGGAATCTCTCAAGGAATCCTAACAGTGATTGAGTACCCTCTCATCCTAACATCTTAATTTATATATACTATAGCAGGCTCGTAGTAGTACAACTAAGTCGTTGTGCTACTACGAAATTGCACTAATACGAATCTCGACCTGCATGGGCCACCACTAAAAATGTGTCACGACCCGCACCCACTGTTAGGGTACGAGAACGTAACAACGCCCAGCCGACGCCGCAGTATCGGCGGTAGAACGCTGTCCTAGGTCACAACATCTAACAATATAATGCTAAGCAGTTTATACTCCCCGAATGGGGGTGACATAGCAGATACAGTCTCAATCACATCTAAGGTAGAGCATGATAAGGATAGATAAAACATGAAATCCAAAAAGATACAGTAGAGAGAAATCTAAGTATCTAAGATACAAAACCCATAAATACATCTCAAAACTCAAAATACAGTAATCCTTAAAGTAAATACAACTCCAGACAATGGAAATAACTATCTAAACAATCTCTAAAGTGTCTCCTCTATGCTAGCAGGCAACCTCCATGTAAGACCCAATTTTCTGAAATTGGGGTATTTTTGAAAAATTATTATTTTTATTATTTATTAATGGTATTTTAGTCATGATATGATTTTTGGTGATTTTAGTTAATTTAAAATTATTTTCTAAGTCATGGCTTATGACTTTGTGATTTTACTAGTGTAATCCTAGTGTAAACCCTAGAGATTTCATAACCTAGAAACTAACCATGATCATGTGAGCCTAGCCATAGGTTTAGAACATCAAATTAGGGCTTTTTAGCCTAAAGGGTATTTTGGTAATTTATTAGAATTTATTTGGAATTATTTGGATTTATGTGTTTTTAATATTATTTAATTAGTGGATTAGTGTCATGTTAGCCCTAACCTAGTTTACCCTAACCTAGAGATTAGCAACTAACCTAGAAGACTAAGTGTAGGTATTTACTTTATGTTGTAAATATCTTAGGATTGAAATATCTTAGATATTTGTTTTATAGATATTTTTCATAAAACCTAGAAATATCTATTTGGTCCAAGACTTAGAAGCTAAGTTAGCAAGGTGGAAAGGAGCCCTAAATATCTACCCTACCCCCCCCATGGCAGCCACACCCTACCCCCTTCCATATAAACACCCCCCTCTTCATTCATGCTATTTTTCATTTCACAAAAACCTAGTTTTCCTTCTACTTTCACACCCTCACCACTTAACCAATTTAGTTCCAAATTGAGCCCAGTTTCTTGCATTGGACTCCCCTACACTAGAGGGTACTAGTTAGGGCCTGCTATCGAGGATTTCGTGAGCTTTGGGCATCCCCAAGTTGAAGAGGACACCCCCCCAAAACCTTGTTTTCCTTGAGTTTTGCACTCATAGGTAAATGCCCATAAACTTTATTAAATTTGTGTTTTCTCTTCATATTTGCATGCATCTAGGTACTAGGGTACTGTGTGTCAAGTTTGGTAGGATTTAGAGTTGGTTTGGTGTCCGTATCGGACACGTATCTAGGTTTTTAATGAAGTGTTTGATGATTTGCCTCAGTGAATGAAATGTTAATGATTTTGAAAACTATTTAAACAATTTTCTAGCCCTATAGGTGTAGATCACAGAACCCCATCACTGAGCACAAAATCGTATCGTGTCCGTGTCCAAATTGGACACGAACACACGAGTTGGACACAGCACTGTGCACAGTTTAATCCCCTGCTACCTGACACTGATTTCTCTACGAATTGGACACGTGGACACGTGAAAATTGACACAGAAGAGGGGGCAACCTCTGACATGCCCCCCCTCGAGTTTTAGACGCGTTGGTGTCGTGTCGAGAGAGCACGGACACGTGCACTGGTCGTGCACTGTCAGTGTACCCTTCATGTGGCGTACACGAGGACACGAGCACGAGATGCGTCGTGTCCTGTGTCGCGAGCACGAGACGTGTGCATCTCTGCACGATGCGGTCTAAAATGCGCATATCAGTCGTGTTTTTACGACTGATACGGTCTTCGTACCGTGTCCTGGATCAACGTGGACACGGTACAGGGTGTTGGACACGTGCACAACCCCTAGGTGAACATTCGTGCACGAGCACGAGACACGAGAGTGTGTGTGTCGTGTCCTAGGGTGATTTGCACGCGTGCACGATACTGTGTGTGTGCGTGTGTATCAGAGTTTACCCGATTGGGTTTTGTGAGTCGTGGACACGTCGAAATGTGTCGTGGTGTCGTGTCAGGCCCCCTAGACACTAGAGGACACTAGGGGCTAGTGTTACCAACCCTTGGGTTCGAGCCTTAGCTCGGTTTGGTGAGTGTAAATCGAGTTTCCTATTTTTCCAATGCACAGTCCCTATTTCCTGATTTTAGGATTTTCCAGTTTTTGGCAAAAACGAATTTCAAACCTTAATTTGATATGATTTATACATGTATATGTGTATTTTTAGTATGTGTATATGTAGTATATATGTATGTGAGTATGTGGGAGGAATTTGGGGGTATTTGGTTGAGTGTATAGGGAGTTGTGTATATATATACATATATGTATATATGTTCCTGTGTGTGTGTGTGTTTGGGGCTGGGTTCTTGGTTCCACAACCTGGAAATCCCCCCCCTTGCTGTATACAGCAGTCTCTCTCTCTCTTTCCCTCTCTCTCTTACTCTATGTTTCTCTCTCTCACTTTCTCTCTATATATATATGTAATATATATATATATAGTTTCTTCCCTCTCTATATGTAAGTTTTTTTTTATATATATGTATATATATATATATGATATATATATATGTGGTATTATATATAGGTTGGATATATATGTATGTATACATAGAGGGTATATGTAAATAGGGATATATATATCTATATTATATACATTGATGTATATATGAGAGTATATATATATGCATTATATAGGTAGCTGTATATATATATATATATATATATATATATATATATATATATATATATATATATATATATATATATATATGTGTGTGTTAGTGTCTAGATATCATAGCCTATGGCCTATGGCCCATGACCTATGAGTCTAGAAATGACCAACAGGTCTAGTTGACTAGTTTGACTGTAGGTTGACCATTGTTGACCATGGTTGACCAAAGTCAACTATAGGTCAAACCTTGACCTAATTGACCTAGAATGGACTTAGATGGACTCTAAATGACTTGGTGACTAAGGTTTGACTAAACCCTAGACTGTAAACTAGTTGGTTAGGGTTTTGACCTATATAAGGGTATTATTGTAACTTGAGTTATATGGGTAGTCCCATGTAGATGAAGATATGTATGGGGTTAAGTGAGATAATAGGAGTTGAGTCATGATTTGAGTTAGAGTATGGATTTGCTTGATTATAGGGTTAAGTTTGGTTTGTACTATATGTATTTGTGAGTGATATACCTTGTATAGGAAGTTGGTTATACCTTAGCCTAGTATTATAGTATCTTAGGTATTCTAAGACAGGTTAGCCTATGTTTGGTTTTGAGTTAGCCTTATAGGGTTTGACTGGATGTTGACCATTAGTCAAGATTAACCTAATTATCTTATTGACTAGTCTGTGATTAACCAAAACCTTAGTTAGTCTAAGATTGACCTAGATTAGACTTGTCTACCCTTGTTTGACCTTGTATGACTTAGTTTAAATTCTTGTGACCTAGTATGACTTGATTTGACTTAGTTTGACTGTAGTGTTGACCTAGTTTGACTTTGACCTAGTTTGGCTTAGAATTCATATAGATTGCATTGTAGATTTCATTTACCTTCATTTTGGACATGTCATAACTGTATTGCTCTATTTTAGGACATTGTGACCCTGGTACAGACATCTGATATTACACTACTCTTTTCAGAGTAACACGCGAGTACATTCTCTGATAATTCTCTCATTTATTTGTCGATTACTGTATTTCAGTTCTAGTTAGTTCTATGTGATTCTCTGTATCAACACGTATGGATATTTCTGGATTCATGTATCGACACATACTTTACTTGCTGGCCTCTATTACTGGAGTCATTAGTATCATACCGGAATCATTTCTGGAATCATCACGTATTGGCCAGACTCATCTCGATTCTTTTTGTCGATTTTGGATTCACTTGCTGGGCGGGGAAATATTGAGTAAGACATGTAGACATACCCCAAATCCGGAATCTCCTACTGGAATCTACCGGAAGCATAGCCATCTCTTGCCCGATCAGTGAGAGATGTGCCTGATACCTACAGCCGTTTGCATGTCGACCTCGGTATTTTAAAACACACTGTTAGATCATAGTTGGACTCACCCTGGTTTCATTGATCACTGTTGGACTCATCTTGTACTGGAAATTATCTGGTATCAGATTATATGGACTGGACTTACACTGGGATTACTTTAGACTTATATCGTACTGTCTGGACTCACACATATTATTCTAGTTCAGTTAGCTTTTATTACAGTCTTCATTGCCATGATTCTTCTCTCGTTTTAGTTACCTTTCTTTCCTTGTATCTTACTGTTTCTCTATGTCATCATTACCTGTATAGAACTGCCATGCTCATCAATAAAACTGTCTATAACTGCTTTATAGTTCTTTGTCATTTACTTGGGTTTTTCTTGATGAGTTGTGCTCGTTCCCGTCCTGATTGGACCTGTTGAAAATATTACAGATGATAATCCTGAGGACACATGCCCTACTTCCCATGGACCTGGCGAGGGATTAGCTACCTTTGGTTCTGACTCTCAGGAGTGATTCAGGAGATTAGCTAGTAGACTACTTTAGCTTTCATGTTTTGGCTTGATGTATTAAAGTTAAGATTTTGAGTCTGTATAAGGTTGGTTTGAGATATTGGTGTATTATTTTAGTAGTTAGTTGTTGTTGTCTTTAATTCCTTAGGTATAACTTCTGTGTTAACTTTTCGTGTTTAGACTGTGTTGAGTAGATCATACCCTTTACTTGCCCTCCATTCGGAGCTGATATCTGGACAAGTACTTTTTTATATTCACTGCATGAGATTAGTTAGCAACCTAGGACAGCTTACTACCGCCGACACTGCGGCGTAGGCTGGACGTACCCACTTCTCGTGCCCCTATACTGGGTGCGGGTCGTGACACTCCAGGCTATCTGTAAAATTTATCAACATGTCCAGTCAGGACAGGAGCGAGTACAGTACATCTCAACAGATCATAGCAGGTTAGAAAATATAATCATACAGTAAAGTAAGATACATGTACTGAAAGAAATACAGTATGTAAACAGAAAGAGAGCTGTAATAGAAATATCTACTATACATAGAGAACAAACAGTGGCTAGTGAGTCAGAGTACAATATAGACATATAAATGGCATAGAAGATTCTGATAAGACACTATGGAAGAGATTCTGATAAGATACTACTTGGATATTATTCACATGTCCAATTTTACTCCCCCGTAATGTCACGCCACAGAAACAGAATACTGAAGAGCGGGGGAATGACTCAGCCAGCTACGTATTACGGGTAGATGAATACCGTATAATACGATCAATGCTGTCTAACCAGACAAGGGGGTACATACTACATGAAAGTCTTACTATGGTCATTTCACATCTATTGTCTCAATCATTCAAAGCAAGAAGCAGAAATAGAGAACATGTAAGATAAAGCAGTAAGGCGTCCCAAACGCTCAGTCAAAATGTTTTGGAGATCTGGCTTTACAAAACATAGCCAGATAGTATAGTAACATATACACAATTGTTATCAGCTGCAGTCTGACTTTAGTTACAATTATGCAAAAGTAAGAACAAGACAATCCGACTAACATGTCGGCGCCAAACGGCTAAGTATGAAGTAAATAACAAAACGAGCGGTAAAGTAAGGAAACCCACTCGAGTCCTCCTGCAATCATTCCCCTAGTATTGACCATCTTGAAGGTAGAAGTAAGCTGGATCCTCGGGAACTGGCTCTAAATCTGGCCATGCAAAACCAGAGAGGTTAGACCTCTAATAGCAATTACCACAAGGGAGCACGATATGAAGGATTAAACCAGTAAGTAAAAGAATATAATAATAGATCTCTGCTATCTACTAGGATTCACATAACATCACGACACTTCGAACCAACCTCCCAACCAAACAAGGACAGAAGTTAGCCCGTCATGTCCTGACATTCTGATCATCTCAGTTAGGCAACAGAGTAGGTACAGTACAAAAACAAATCATCTTAAATGGCCAATCAACTACTACGGTTTGCTATTGTGAGTCCCAAGTTATCCTGGAATTGTGCAAATAGGGGTTCCTCAGTTTTTACTATGTGCAAGCAAGGCTAGTCTATCCAGTCAATCAATTGCGCCATGCATAAATTAGACGAGTCCCAGCAGGACGCCTGTCATCAATATACAATATACAATAATAATAAAAGCAGATACTATTTTCTGCCCGTGTGGAAGATTTACAGTATCTGTGGGAACTAGCCGGCCCGTCGGGTACTACTCGTCCCAAGGGGGCTGCCATATAAGAACTCGGGAATCCATTCTCTCCATGCCATCATTATTTTATTTAACTTAATAGTCTCTACGTTGAGTGAAATCCCATGCCGTGGATCATGGTCATTCAAATGAGTACTTTCGTACGGGGTACGATATGCGCAACTCTACAACGATACCCGTGCGGCTAGGTTGTAGGTCTTACATAGCATGATGCAACAATCAAATCTAGCCACGGAGTAATCATGCCTTGACCATAAAGTACACATGCTGCTTTTGTAAAATAAATAAATAAATAAATAAATAAATAAATAGATTGAAACCTGCATGTACATGTATGTCAATATTCGGGATTGGCTAATCGATTTCAATAGTTCATATCATGAACGTGTCTCATTCATTCAATTCAATAAGACGACTAGCCAGTCTCTTAGTTCCAACTAGGAACGCATGATCAATTTTAATCAAGACAACCATTATTATCAATGGTATCAAGGCATGAAAGTCAATTAGTATTACAGGGGGTCGAGTCTAACTCTCAAGGTTAAGTTCCAGTCATACTGGGTATCCATGGATCAATCAGAACACAAGGCGCATTCCACATAACAATCCATTTTAACAAATTTAACATATCATAATTTATCAAGAAATTCAAGCAAAAGGCGTAAGAATATAATAGAAGAATTATCATGCCATCATTAAATGAATAATTATAGGACAATAAAAACACCCAGGTCAAAAAGTCACGCCAAGTTGAGTAGGTTATACTAAGGCCAACAAGTCACGCCAACAAGTCTAGTCGAAGTGAGCATGAAAATGGTTCATGTTGGCATGCACAGTATGAGTGTAGAAAATGATAAGAAATTCACGCACGCACTCGTGGACGTATGTGTGACTAAAAATACACGCACTCATGGATGTGTGCGTGACTAAAAATATACGCACGCTCATGAGAACGTTAGCGTGACTAAAAATACACGCACGTTCATGAGAACGTTAGCGTGACTAAAAATACACGCACGCTCATGAGAACGTTAGCGTGACTAAAAATACACGCACGCTCATGAGAACGTTTGCGTGACTAAAAATACACGCCAACACGTAAAGACGTGTACGTGACTAAAAATACACGCAGCCACGTAAGAACGTGTGCGTGACTCAGCCTTCGTCCCAGCCAGAAAATGAAGTTCCCTGCCAAAAATCACGCCAAGTTGAGAGATCAAAACCTATAAATAACCGAAATACAACAACTTAGATCTAGAGAAAACAAGCCATAGAAATCAAAAAATGCCAAGAACTAAACTCTCTCAGGATCGTGAGAGGAAGAGAAATGAACCATAAAAAATGGTTCTCCAAGCAAGAAGCAAGATTGCACTTGCCTGCTGTGGTTGGTGGAGAGAGTGATAAGAGGAAGATGAAGAAGTAATGGTGAAGAGAAGTAATGATGAGAGAGAAGGAGAAGGAAGCCTTAAATAGGAAGGGTGGTGGTAGGTGGGAGTTATGGACCGGGTTTGTCCACCATGAACCCGAAAACCCTCCATGGCCGAACCCAATAAGCAAGACTAAAAGCAGAAAATAACAGCAGGGAATAAAATGCAGATAATAAAATTGCAGACATAAAATTGTAAGAAATTAATTAACATAAAAATTAAAGAGCAGATAATTAATTAACATGAAATTATAGGAATTTAAATACAGGATAATACATGATAAATACTAAATAAATACTTATGAGTTGTACATGTATAAAAATATGCATTCTGGGAACGGGAAGTGACATCTCTATCTACCTTAGAAAAATTCTGTCCTCGGAATTTCAAATCCAAGCAGGTAGAAATATCGGAGCTAAACTAATACAAGCAATTCTAGTGAGCAAGCAATCATGATTACCATATCAAAAGCATGTACTATATATGTAAATTCATCATTCTACGATATCAAGTAGCTCTAACCATAAGATGATAAGCATGAAGAATCAGGACAATCAAGGTATACAGAAAGAGATATACCTTGTGAGTCAAACAGGTGTGGATACCGTGATCGGATGTCATCCTCACGTTCCTACGTTGACTCTCCCAAGGAGTGATGACCCCAAGCAACACGGACAAGACTAATTGTTCGGTTCTTGAGTATCTTCTCTCTTCGGTCCAAAATGGACACAGGCTGTTCCTCGTAAGACAGGTTGGTACCAACAACCAGCTCAGAGTGATCGAGGACATGACTTGGGTCCGATACATACCTAAGTAATTGAGATACATGAAACATGTCATGTACCTCTCGTAACGAAGGCAGGAGGGATAAACGATAAGCAACATCGCCTATCCGATCAAGGATAACAAATGGGCCCATGTACCGCGGACTCAATTTCCCGCGAACGCCAAATCTAATGACCCCACGAGTAGGTGAGATCCGCAAGAATACGTGGTCCCCAACAGAGAACTCTAACGGCCTACGATGCTGGTCCGCCCAATGACGATGTCGGTCCTGTGCAACTCGAAGTCGCTCTCTAATTCCCTTAACCACTTCAACCGTCTAAACAATCATTTCCGGACCTAACATCTTTCTCTCTCCAATATCGTCCCATGCAAGCGGTGACCTGCACTTCTTACCATATAGTGCTTCAAATGGTGCCATCTGGATACTGGTTTGATAACTATTGTTATATGAGAACTCAACTAAGTACAGGTGGCTCTCCCAAGATCCTCTAAAATCTAGAGTGTAAGATCGCAACATGTCTTCTAAAGTCTGAATCGTTCTTTCTGATTGCCAATCCGTCTGCGGATGGTAAGCCGTGCTAAATCTTAACTTGGTACCCAGGCTATGATGTAAGCTCTTCCATAAATGTGATGTGAAGCAGGTATCTCGATCCGACACAATACTGACAGGGACTCCATGCTGCCTGACTATCTGTTGCATATACAACTCTGCCAACTTTTCTGTAGATTGCCCTACTCTGAAAGAAAGAAAATATGCTACCTTCGTAAGTCGGTCCACTATTACCCAAATAGCGTCCTTACCACTTGGTGATCTTGGTAAACCGGTCACAAAGTCCATTGTAATATGCTCCCATTTCTATTCTGGGATAGGAAGCGGTTGTAATAACCCAGCTGGCCTCTGCTGTTCTGCCTTCACTTGCTGACATACCAAGCAACGGGAAACAAATCTAGCTATCTCCCTTTTCATCCCGTTCCACCAGAAATGCTGCTTGATATCTTGGTACATCTTGGTCCCTCCAGGGTGAATAGAATACTGAGAACTGTGAGCTTCTGCCATAACCTCTTGTCTGATATCTCCACTAGGTACACATAGACGTGATCCAAACCTAAGTGTACCATCTTCATGAATTCTCATCTCCTTCATGAGTCCTGACTCACATTCTGTCCTAAGCTTCTGAATCCTTGGATCTTGTGCCTGAGCTGCCTTGATCCTGTCTACCAAGTCGGATTGAACCTGCAGACTTGTTAGAACCCCTACATCACTAGGAAGTATAACCTCGATGCCTATCTCCTGAAGGTCTTCTAAGATATGCCTCTGTGTTGTTAACATAAATGTGCCGCCTCTCATGCTAAGAGCGTCTGCTACTATATTAGCCTTGCCTGGATGATACTGAAGTTCCACGTCATAATCCTTAATCAACTCCAACCATCTTCTCTGTCTCATGTTTAGT
This sequence comes from Iris pallida, assembly GCA_029216955.1. NCBI lineage: Eukaryota > Viridiplantae > Streptophyta > Magnoliopsida > Asparagales > Iridaceae > Iris > Iris pallida. The sequence continues at coordinate 3,971,627 of JANAVB010031219.1, forward strand.
TCCTTATTTGTAAAGATGTACTTCAGACTTTTGTGGTCTGTGTACATCTCCACTCGGTCACCATATAAGTAATGCCTCCATAGCTTCAGAGCAAACACTACTGCCGCTAACTCCAAATCATGAGTTGGGTAATTCTTCTCGTGGTCCCGAAGCTGCCTAGATGCATATGCTATCACCTTCCCATGCTGCATAAGGACACATCCAAGTCCTTTACCTGACGCATCACAATATACTGTAAAACCTCCGGGTCCAACTGGCAACGTAAGAATAGGTGCTGATATCAACTTCTGCTTCAAAGTCTCAAATGATGCCTGACATTCTGCCGACCAAACAAATGGTACATCCTTCCGGGTTAAGCGGGTCATGGGTGCTGAAAGCCTTGCAAAGTCTGACACAAACCTTCTGTAATATCCTGCCAATCCCAAGAAGCTTTGCACATCTGCTACGGTCTTGGGTACTGGCCAACTCTCTACTGCTTCTACCTTCTTGGGATCTACTGCTACTCCAGCTCTTGATATGATATGACCCAAAAATGAAATATGATCCGACCAAAACTCACACTTGCTGAGCTTGGCATACAACTGGTTCTCTCTCAGAACCTGCAACACTTTCCTGAGGTGGTCTTCATGCTCCTCTTCACTGGCAGAGTATACGAGAATGTCGTCAAGAAACACAACGACAAACTGGTCTAAGTATGGCATAAAGATGCGGTTCATCAAATCCATGAATATTGCTGGAGCATTGGTCAAACGAAACGACATTACTAAGAATTCATAATGCCCATACTTCGACCTGAATGCCGTCTTGGGAATATCTTCCTTTCGAACCCTCACCTGATGGTATCCTGAACGAAGATCTATCTTGAAGAAAAATAAGTCATCGATCCTGGATAATGGGTACTTGTTCTTCACTGTTGCTGCATTAAGCTTCATGTAGTCAATACACAATCTGGATGACCCATCCTTCTTCCCCACAAATACCACTGGTGCTGCCCATGGTGACACGCTAGCTTGGATGAACTTTTTCTCCTTCAGTTCTTCTATGTGTTGATATACCTTGGCCTGCTCTGAATCCGCCATCCTGTAAACTCGATCTGATATCGGTTTAGTTCCTGGTGCCAATTCTATACTGAACTCAATATCTCTAACCGGTGGTAGACCTGGAAGTTCTTCGGGAAATACGTCTAGAAATTCTTTAACTACCTTCAGAATCTGAACTTCTTCCATTGCCGTTACTACTCCCTGCTCTTGCTGAGTTGCCTCTGATCTGACTAAGGTGAACCGCTTTATGCCTGGAATATCAAAAGATACACTCCCTCTACGACAATCTATTGTCGCATGACTGTCTTTCAGCCAGTCCATGCCTAAGATAACGTCGAAATTTCCGACAGGAAATTCTATCAACCGGGCGGGTAAAGAATGCCCGCAAATTACAACACTACATGCTAAAATAACTCTACTAACTCCTACGAGCCCATTACCAGTGAGTATATTCAACCTCCCCGGCAATGCCTCGAACTCCATTCCTAGCCGTGTCGTAAATTGTACAGATATAAATGAATGGGATGCTCCCGAATCAAACAATGCTACTGCGGGATATGAGGCGACGAGAATGTTACCTGCCACAACATCTCCCGATGCTAATGCCTCTTCCAAGGACAGAGTAAATGCCTGCCCTCGACCTCCTTGCTGGTTTCTATGTTGCGGCCTAGCCTGGTGCTGCTGTTGCCCCCTGCCTTGATGATGCTGAGGTGGTCTATGCTGGTGTTGCTGCATCGGCGGCCCCTGCTGCCGAAACATCTGAGCCTGCGGTACTAACGGACGCTGTGCCAACGGCCTATCTGCTATAGCTGGTCCTCGATACTGGCCTGTCCCTGGTGCTGGCAGAGTAGGAAACTGCTGTCCTGGTCCTCCTGACCTCGAATTCATGGGACATGTGGTAACCCGATGGTCTGGATTTCCACATATCAGACACAGTCCATTCAATGTCCGACACACATCTCTAGTGTACCCCATCTTCCCACAATAAGTGCAGCCCGTCGGGGGTTACTGGTTCTTCCTCTGTTGCTGTTGCTGCTGCCTGGGTGGTGGTGCTGGTCCTCGTATTGCCACATCGTGGATACGAATGCCAGTGGATGGTGCTGTTGTTCGGGGCGCTGCTTCCCCTCCTCCTTCAATCTGACTGTGGGATCTCTTCTGACCCCCAGTCCTTGTCGCAAGCCTCTGAATGGTGATCTCATGCCTTCGAGTCGCCGTCAATATCTCATCAAAAGTTTGGTAATTGTGCCCCTCTATCAATTGCAAGAGTTCAAGATGAAACCCTTGCTGAAACCTCATGGCCCTCTGGCTCTCTGTTGCTACCATCTCTGGGGTGAATCTACTCAATCTGCAGAACTCCGCTGCATAAGCATCTACAGTCTTGCCAGCCTGCCTGAGGCTGATAAACTTCTGTTGTAGCTCAAACCGTGCCACAACTCCATAGTACTTGGTCTTAAATCTTGTAGTAAAATCGTCCCAAGCCACAGGACGTCTGATGCCCACTTCCTCTGATTCCCACCAATCACATGCGAGATCCTGAAGTAATAACTTCACTAGATCCACACGTTCTGCTGCCGGTACCTTAGCTGCTGTCAGAATAGCCTCCATGTCCTTAAGCCATGCATCTGCTGAGATGGCATCCTCCGTGCCCTCAAAACGACGGGGGTTGTACTTGCAAAACCTGGCTGATGCTCCTGAATCAGTCCTCACTCCTCTTTCCAATGCTGTCTGTAATCCTTGGTTGAGTAGCACATTCTGCTCTTGTAGCTGAGTGTACATGCACTGCTGGGCTAACATCTGATGTTGCTGAGTAGCCATCATTCCTCTCATGATCTCCAGAAGGGCTGGTGTGTCCACTTGGGTAGGTGGAACTGTCGGTGGTGGTGGAACATCCGGATACTGCGATCCAGCTGGTGGTTCCACTATCACATCTTCCTGGGTAGCCTCCTGAGGTGAGACCGGCCCTTGTTGCTGACCAACAGGGTCAGGTTGTCCATGTTGCTCCTGCTGTTGTCCAGCTCTGACCGATGCGGACGAAGTGCCCCTAAGAAAAGGGACAATAGAACAATCAAACAACCGGACATGAAGGATCAATGAAGTCAAAGGATACCGGAATGTCAAGCAAGGGTTGAGAATAACGAATCATGAGATCAAGAGGGAACACGTGTGATTGAGACATCCTATAAATTAAAATACCCTACAAGTCTGAAATCAGACCTGCATGGGCTACCACTAAAACCTTGTCACGCCCCAGAACCAGAATACTGGAGAGCGGAAGAATGACTCAGCCAGCTACGTATTATGGGTAGATGAATACCGTATAATACGATCAATGCTGTCTAACCAGACGAGGGGGTGCATACTACATGAAAGTCTTACTATGGTCATTTCACATCTATTGTCTCAATCATTCAAAGCAAGAAGCAGAAATAGAGAACATGTAAGATAAAGCAGTAAGGCGTCCCAAACGCTCAGTCAAAATGTTCTGAAGATCTGGCTTTACAAAACATAGCCAGATAGTATAGTAACATATACACAATTGTTATCAGCTGCAGTCTGACTTTAGTTACAATTATGCCAAAGTAAGAACAAGACAATCCGACTAACATGACGGCGCCAAACGGCTAAGTATGAAGTAAATAACAAAACGAGCAGTGAAGTAAGGAAACCCACTCGAGTCCTCCTGCAATCATTCCCCTAGTATTGACCATCTTGAAGGTAGAAGTAAGCTGGATCCTCGGGAACTGGCTCTAAATCTGGCCATATAAAACCAGAGAGGTTAGACCTCTAATAGCAAGTACCACAAGGGAGCACGATATGAAGGATTAAACCAGTAAGTAAAAGAATATAATAATAGATCTCTGCTATCTACTAGGATTCACATAACATCACGACACTTCGAACCAACCTCCCAACCAAACAAGGACAGAAGTTAGCCCGTCATGTCCTGACATTCTGATCATCTCAGTTAGGCAACAGAGTAGGTACAGTACACAAACAAATCATCTTAAACGGCCAATCAACTACTACGGCTTGCTATTGTGAGTCCCAAGTTATCCTGGAATTGTGCAAATAGGGGTTCCTCAGTTCTTACTATGTGCAAGCAAGGCTAGTCTATCCAGTCAATTAATTGTGCCATGCATGAATTAGACGAGTCCCAGCAGGACGCCCGTCATCAATATACAATATACAATAATAATAAAAGCATATACTGTTCCCTGCCCGTGTGGAAGATTTACAGTATCTGTGGGAACCAGCCGGCCCGTCGGGTACTACTCGTCCCAAGGGGGCTGCCATGTAAGAACTCGGGAATCCATTCTCTCTATGCCATCATTCAAATGAGTACTTTCGTACGGGGTACGATATGCGCAACTCTACAACGATACCCGTGCGGCTAGGTTGTAGGTCTTACATAGCGTGATGCAACAATCAAATCTAGCCACAGAGTAATCATGCCTTGACCATAAAGTACACATGCTGCTTTTGTAAAATAAATAAATAAATAAATAAATAATTAATTAATTAAATAAATAGATTGAAACCTGCATGTGCATGTATGTCAATATTCGGGATTGGCTAATCGATTTCAATAGTTCATATCATGAACGTGTCTCATTCATTCAATTCAATAAGACGACTAGCCAGTCTCTTAGTTCCAACTAGGAACGCATGATCAATTTTAATCAAGATAACCATTATTATCAATGGTATCAAGGCATGAAAGTCAATTAGTATTACATGGGGTCGAGTCTAACTCTCAAGGTTAAGTTCCAATCATACTGGGTATCCATGGATCAATCAGAACACAAGGCGCATTCCACATAACAATCCATTTTAACAAATTTAACATATCATGATTTATCAAGAAATTCAAGCAAAAGACGTAAGAATATAATAGAAGAATTATCATGCCATCATTAAATGAATAATTATAGGACAAATAAAAACACCCAGGTCAAGAAGTCACGCCAAGTTGAGTAGGTTATACTAAGGCCAACAAGTCACGCCAACAAGTCTAGTCGAAGTGAGCGTGAAAATGGTTCATGTTGGCATGCACAGTGTGAGTGTGGAAAATGATAAGAAATTCACGCACGCACTCATGGACGTGTGTGTGACTAAAAATACACACACTCATGGATGTGTGCGTGACTAAAAATACACGGATGCTCATGAGAACGTTAGCGTGACTAAAAATACACGCACGCTCATGAGAACGTTAGCGTGACTAAAAATACACGCACGCTCATGAGAACGTTAGCGTGACTAAAAATACACGCACGCTCATGAGAACGTTAGCGTGACTAAAAATACACGCACGCTCATACGAACGTTAGCGTGACTAAAAATACACGCACGCTCATGAGAACGTTAGCGTGACTAAAAATACACGCACGCTCATGAGAACGTTAGCGTGACTAAAAATTCACGCCAACACGTAAAGACGTGTGCGTGACTAAAAATACACGCAGCCACGTAAGAACGTGTGCGTGACTCAGCCTTCGTCCCAGCCAGAAAATGAAGTTCCCAGCCAAAAATCCTGCCAAGTTGAGAGATCAAAACCCATAAATAACCGAAATACAACAACTTAGATCTAGAGAAAACAAGCCATAGAAATCAAAAAATGCCAAGAACTAAACTCTCTCAGGATCGTGAGAGGAAGAGAAATAAACCATAAAAAAATGGTTCTCCAAGCAAGAAGCAAGATTGCACTTACCTGCTGTGGTTGGTGGAGAGAGTGATGAGAGGAAGATGAAGAAGTAATGGTGAAGAGAAGTAATGAGGAGAGAGAAGGAGAAGGAAGCCTTAAATAGGAAGGGTGGTGGTAGGTGGGAGTTATGGGCCGGGTTTGTCCACCATGAACCCGAAAACCCTCCATGGCCGAACCCAATAAGCAAGACTAAAAACAGGAAATAACAGCAGGGAATAAAATGCAGATAATAAAATTGCTGACATAAAATTGTAAGAAATTAATTAACATGAAAATTAAAGAGCAGATAATTAATTAACATGAAATTATAGGAATTTAAATACAGGATAATACATGATAAATACTAAATAAATACTTATGAGTTGTACATGTATAAAAATACGCATTCTGGGAATGGGAAGTGACACGTAACCCCAACCAATACACAAGGATCCAGCCAGGTTATGTTATGATTCCATGCAATGGCCCCGCAGGGTGATACATGGATGCCCATAAATGGATGATTCTGGGGGTTACCCAATAGTGAGTGATTCAAGGAGACTCTGTGATCATGAGGGTACATGTCACAAGTGATCAATGAACCAAGAAGCATAGTGATACACAATTTAAGTGAAACGCACAGAACATGTAATATCCGATGCTCCTAAAGGATAACATTTTAAGAAAGGATCCATTTAGTACCAATCCGTGTGACCAATGTGACAGTATCAAGTAAAGTAATTTAAAGTAGAAAAATAATTCTAAGCAGGATATGAAATGATCAGATAATGTACTCGCCTGATATCTGAATGTCCAATGTAAAGATACTGTCCGAAGAGAGGTGTCTGGCTCCTAATTAGAACAGCATAAGTCATAACATGTCCAGAAGGGTAATATAAAGCACTACAATACATTCTACATGAATCTAGGTCAAACTAGGCCAAAGTCACCCCTTGGTCAACTTTGGTCAACTGCACTAGTCAAACTAGGTCAAACTAGGTCATGTCCTAACCCAGCAAGTCTTACTAGGCCTAACCAAGACTATCCTAGCAAGCACACATCAATACAAGGCTATACAAGCCAACATACACCCAACTCTATATAACATGCAATTATTCAATACTCAATATGCAAGAATTCATATTAGATATACACTAGGTAATCTATTACTTTAAGCTATACATGTCTACACATATATACACATACATATATTGGTATTCAACATTAGGTCTATAATCATGGCATTTCAATGGCTATATAAACTTATATATTACAATATAATATGCTACCATATATATAATATACATACATAGCTAAGTTAACTATATTCATAAATACTTATTTAAGAGGCTATGTGTGTGTATGTGAACATGGCAAAGGGGAAAGTGAGGGTTAAATGGGCATACATAGTGTATACATATCAAAGGGTGTTAAAGTGTAAGTGAACAAAGTGTCAAGTGTGATAGTGTCAACATAGTGTAAGGGGTACATGAGGTAATATAGGATTTGTGTTAACATAGAACATTACATCTCATTAACTTGTATATTGCATACATTATATCTATTATTACATTATATTCATACTTTCATTCATTTATCATTCATTTATTCTCTTGCACTACTATATGCACCATACATTATATACTATGGAACCTACATATTCATTACAAGCCATACTTATACATGCTCACATTAGATAGGATACTTACACCTCATACATCATTTATTTAAACATTTACTCATGCTTGTATTCTCTATTTAATTACATAATGTATATACATTAATATGGGTTAAAATCAAATAGAATATTATATTACACACAAGGGTGCACAAAATGCATATACCGAATAGTAACTCCTACTAATAATCAATACTGTACCATCTCAGTATGAATTAAAATCTAGGATTAAAGTATGTTATAGATCTATGTGTTAGCTTTCCGAAACTTCAAACGGATCGCGTTGTCGTTTCTGGAAACTCCCGAAATCGCGAAAACACCGAGAACGCGTTTGTCTTTCGTACAGCTGACACTCAAATAATTCTCCAGAAAGTTACATAAAGAATTAGACCTATTAATACATGTTTTCGGAAAGCTAACTTCAATACGCTTCTTTTAAAAAAATAGAAGATTAAACCGAGCTTTGAGCTAGAAGTTATGACATTTCTAAATTAGGGCTAGAATTAAAAACGTGGATAAAAATTATGACGGATTTGGGTAGTTTGAGACAAAAGAACACAAGTATATAACATAATATATCAAGAACTCACTCTCTACACTAATATATATATATATATGAGACACTATAGAACACATCTCCAATCCAAAAATATGAGATTAAACATGTAATAATTTATTCATACATAACAACAACACATAGTGTGTCCAAATTTGGGATTTTCCCATATGAACACAACCACAACACAAAGGACACTCCTATGACCTCCAAATGGACACGAAATAGACACAAATGGAGATATAACCATGGGGGTCATTCCTATGAGTTCAAAATAGACCTATATGCATGAGAAAATGAAAAGGAGAAGGAATTTATACCTTCCGGTAGATCGAATCGAAGAAAAGCCTTCCCGGAGCGACACCGACACGTAGAGATTCCAAAAGGACACGAACGAGCTCCGAATCCTCCCAAACTTGGGTAGCTTCCTCCTTAGCTAGAATGGAGAAGGAAAGAAGAAGATTTGGTGGCGAAATGGAAGGATTTGGTAGAGAAATTGCTAGGGATTGCTCTCTAGGAATTTGGGGAAGAACAAGAGAGAGAGTGTGGATGAGAATAATGAAATGAACTTGAGCCTATCCTCTCCCAAAGTGGCTGGCCATATGGGGCTATTTGTCCTATTATGGTAAGGTCCAAAATGCCCCCACTAACCTATTCTATGAGTATTAGGAAAGGGCTAATTGGTTGGGGCTAAATTAGTCATTCTAAAGTCTCTAATCACACTAACCTTATCCATAATAATTAGTCTAACCTCTAACTAAAATATTTCTATCATGTGGACTAAAATTAATATCATGTGGGCCATGCCTAACTAGTGTATGGGTCCTACTAGAGTCAAACTACCCCCGGGTCCCCGTTTCAAGTCGGATTGAGTTGAAATTCGAACCCGACTCAAATAACCCCAAAATAATATCATAAATAATAAAATAATATCAATATAATTCAAAGAGGTCAAATGCAAAAATATTCTTAGGCTAAAAATGATATTAAAATATCATAATCACATGGTTAGGCTCTAGGTCAAACAGTCTCTAGGGTTTCACTAGCAAAACGTCAAAACCACAAGTCATTGATTTAAATAATTTTAAAATAATTTAAAATTACTAAAAATCATATCATGAATTAAATATCATTATTAAAATAATTATAAATACAAAATTTCAAAATTACCCTCATTTGGAAAATTGGGTGCTACAACTGCCAAGTCCACGCGGACTTCATCCACCAACCATCCGAATTTCTACATTCGACAGTCGCGTCCTGGCCATTCGAATCATGGGGAATGGATATCATCGGTCCGATCACTCCACCTTCTTTTCGAGGACATCGCTTCATACTCGCAATCACGGATTACTTCTCCAAATGGACGGAAGCTGTTCCGCTTACAGAAGTAAAGACTTCAAACGTGATCATCTTTCTCAAGCATCACGTCATTTATCGCTTTGGACTTCCCCGAAGGATCGTCCATGATAATGGTCCGTAGTTCGCAAGCCACCCTTCTATCGGTTCTGCGACAAGCATCGCATCCAGAATGTTGCTTCGGCGCCATACAATCTGGCAGCGAATGGTCTGGCAGAAGCATTCAACAAAACCATCATCAAGTTGCTCAAAAAGTTCGTATCATCCAACAAACGCAACTGGAACGAGAAGCTTGGTGAGTGCTTATGGGCGTACCGTACTACAGTCCGAACGGTGACTGGAAACACACCATTCTCCCTGGTGTACGGGAGTGAGGCAGTGTAGGTCCTAAAAAATCAAGTTGCACCTATTAACAAAGTCAGAAAATCAAGAAATACAATTTTCAAGTGAACTGCGCAGACATCAGATTGCGCACCATTTCGATTGTGCACACCGGACTGCGCACACTTTCAACTGCACAGGCTGACGTGGCAATGTCATCATTATTTGACAAAATAAAATCTTTCTGACAGCTGACAGCACAAAGAACGAGGAGACTGTTCGTTTATTGTGCCGCACAACGCTCGAGGACAGCTGTACATACAGCGTAATCTAGTGTCTGCGTAATCCAGTGTCTGCGCAATCTATTTCAGCGCAATCCGAGGTCAGCACAATTCATGTGACGCACTTCATTGTGTCAACTGACAGAAGTACACATGGCATTCATACCATCAATTGCTTGTTACGTGGCAACCGTCTTCACACGATCATGCGCATTTCAATCAAATGATGCCATGTGTCCAAGACAGTCAGCCCATGACCAGACAACTGCCTGCGCAGTCTGATACTGCGCAATCCAGTTCTTGCGCAATCCAACTTGCGCCATTCAGAATAACTAAAAAATTAGTTATTTTCAGAACTCTATAAATAGAGTTTCAAGTCTTCATTCAAGAGGATTAGAGATCAGATAGAGAGATCAGACATAAAAGTTCAGAGAGTTCAGGAGTTTTTGCCCAAGTGCTGCTGCATTCTTCCGAGGCTTTTGCCTTCAACTTCCGAGGCTTTTGCCTTCAAGTCAACTTCAGAGGCTACCGTCTTCAAAGTTCACATCGTCCAAGGGATAAAGCAATCGTCTTCTAGATTGGATTCCTACAGTTGTACTTTCCCAAAATTTTTGTAACGTTTACAAAGTTTGTATCAATAAAGTTTCATACTTTTATTTTTGCAAACAAAATGGCGACTCTGCTGGGGATGACTTTCTCCTCCGACGAGGAAGTGACAACTCAATGTGACGTAGCGTCTATCGGGAAGACGCAGAAGACTCTGGTTGTGAAGGTCAACCAGACAGCCTATGAAGCCATGATCAACTCGAAGACCACTCCTCGCATTACAAACACTTCTGCCACAAGCAAAGTACGCCCAGTGTGGGTCTCCAAGACTGCTGTGCAGTCCATTAACTCTGCCAGCAAGATTGCTGTGCAGTCTGCCAAGAAGCTTGCTGCATATTCTGCTGCACAGTCTATAGTTGCTGCCACTAAGACTGTTGCACAATCTGTCTCAACTACTCATGCGCAATCTGCTGTTGCCAGTGCACAAGAGACTTCATATGCTGCCCTATCAAGGGGCAAGACTCCTCTGCCTCTGGCGCAGTTGGCTGCCAATCTTCATGCGCAAACCAACACTCCAGCAACTAGAGTGCACCCCAAACACTCAGTGGCCAGAATTTCTGATGCGCAAACCACAGTGTCTGTGGCCAGAACCAGAAAGTCATCTGCCAAAGACTCTTCTGCGCAACCTGCCAATGCGCCATCCATTCATGCGCAAACTTGCGCAATATAAGAAAGATAGCCCTTTGGCTAATCTTTCTTCTTCTCACAACAAGAAAAAGAGTGCTGTTCATCTCCAACACCTTGCTGCTCCTGCACAATCCACTGGGGGTAGTCTTTTGGCTATTCCTCTTCCTTAGAACAAAGAAAAAGGCCCTTTGGTCTTTTCTTAAACTTTCTCGGCTCTTGACTTGGAATACAACCGAGGAAAAAGGCTTTTTAGCTAACCCTTCTTTACAAAACAAAGGAAAAGGCCCTTTGATCTTTTCTCAGTCTTCTTTGGTCTTTACCGTAGAAGATCACACTGAACATGCCTCGGCATCAGTCAGAACAAAAATTCTTTCAAACAAGGATTCTTCTCTCCATGTTAAAAGAACTTATACTGATCAAAGAGGTATTCTGCCTACTCCGGTAGCAGAATTCCAAGATCTCTCAACCCTCAAGATCTTCCGTTCAAAACAGGGAAAATTGCTGGTATCTCAAACAGAAACCCCTGGGGGTGAGTTTGCTGATTTAAGAACTTATCTCAACAGGCCAACTTCGGTAAAACGCAAATAGCCAATGCCGAAGATCAAACATCATCAGAAACAAACTTCCAGGATCAAGAACCCAGACACCTATGCTAATGAAATGAGCACTTCCCTGTACACTCAAGGGACAAAACATTTGAAGAACCGGAACCATATTCCGAATGTTATTAAAGAACATATCCCTCGAACTTCTTCTCGTCCCATTGCTGTTTCCGATCTCCGAGAACACCTCAAGCAAAGGTGGGACAACACTTCAATACTTCCAATTCAAGTAAGTGATCATCATCATTGTAATCACAAGGTTGTTATCAAGTGTTGTTGTCAAACAACTAGACGATCTGTCTTCGATCGTCTGGACTTTTCTAGCTCTGAATCTATGTCGGAAGATGAAGATGAGGTTCTGTACGCTTTCGTCAATATGACTTTCGACACTGGGGGTAGGAAGTACTCTAAGCACGGGAAGCCTCGCAGGCCAAGCCAACGGTATTTGGATCTACTCCAAGAATCTTCTGAAGGAGTATTCCAACATACTAGATCCCGAAGCCGAGACACAATCGGTCAAATGAATCTTCAAGATCCTTCTGAACGTCTTCTCCATTCTCACTCAGGAGATGATTCTTTCTCCGACTATGATGCATACAACGAAAGCTCAGAACAGATAGTATCTTCCACTGTACCCAGAGAAGTGACAGCTTACGTTGTCAATAAAGATCCTGATGCTTCCAGTTCAGCTAGTCAAGAACCAAGAATAGCTGCACTAGAAGATAAGTTGAAGACAATGGCGGAAATGGTTGCAAGTATGTATTCCATCATTGTGGCCCAGCATACGGTACCACCGACCGTACTGCCTACAAATCCGAAAATCATAGCATCATCGGTGCCTGTCAATGCTGGATTGGGGGTAGCATCTACTCAAATACCTCCTGTACAAGTCCAACCTACACCTAGTCAGTCAGGTGCTGGGGGTAGTGCTTATCATGCTGTTCTTTCTCCTAACACTGTGGTTTAGCCTGCTCCTTCTACATCAGTGGAAGATGCCAATGAAGCTGTAAAGCTCATGCGAACTCAGTTTGAAGCTTTCAAGGAGAAGGACAACTTGAAAAGATTGGAGATCAAGCAACCTTACACAGTTGAATGGAAGGAAGTCCCGTTTCCTCCGAAGTACAAAATCTCGACTATCTCGCTGTTTGATGGCAGCACATCTCCCAGTCAGTTCATCAACCACTTTGAGGTTATGACTGTTCAACTTTAACCAAATGACGCTCTTCTTACCAGAGTATTTGTTGGCTGTTCAGCTGGCGTAGCATACGATTGGTATAGAAGCTTGCCCGATGGTTGTATCACCTCCTTCTCTGGCTTAAAGAAATTTTCTTGGAACGATTACGAGGGGATCAATGACATAACTATGTCAGCCCTCAATAAAATCAAACAAAAGCATAATGAAACTGCTGAAAGTTTCATCGAGAGATTCCGCCGGAAAGCTTTAAAAATGCCTCCGGGAACTCCGACTGCTGTCGCCATAGATACCTGCAAGGCAGATCTATTGTCCATCATCAGCATGTGGACAGGGTCTACTCAATTCCAAGACTGGCCATCCTTCATTGTCAACGCTAAAGCAGCTGAAGTTAGTGCCGACAAATTCAAGCAGCTAGGGGTACAAATGTCTAACCCCGACCGGGATGAACATCAAACATCAGGTGGTGGCAATCGCCAGAACAACCGCAAACCAAAAGAAACTTTGAACATCAATTTGAATAAGAACAAAGAATCTCTGACGGTTAACGTAGCTCCTCCTACGTCCACTTCTACTCCTTCAGCACCTCCACCGAGAGAACCTCATCATAAAGTAGAGTATTCCTTTGACGAGAATGACACATCTAGCATTTTTGATTGCTTAATCAAAAGCAATAAAATCCAACTTCTAGATCCAAAGAAGCCCGATGAAGTCGGTAAGACTGATCATCCCAAGTACTGTGTCTATCACAGGTTCATCGGACATCCCACTCGAGCATGTTATGTGCTCAAAGGTAAAATCCAGGAGCTGGTCAACGCTGTCGTCGTCACTCTGCAACAAGACGAGAAGACTGTTACTGCAAACATGGTATCAGTTCAGTTCGGTGACTTTTCGCCCCAGATGGTGCAGCATGGTGTCATTCCTATCCCCAAGGCTACTCTTGAGATTGAGAATCTCCCTCCTCCACAAAGTGAAGGTCTTGTCCCCTTGTCTCTTGACAATGGCGAGATTATGAGGATTTATCCGGATTTTGCTTCAGAGTTTAAACTTCCTTCTTCCTCCAAGAAGAAAGATCGCTCCAAAGGCAAAACAAAGATTTGCAATATGGTGACTTTTGACCCTATAGTTGATGAAGAAATCCTGTTGGGCACCAGATCAGGGAAAGCTTATCTAAAGGATTACCCCGAAGCCCAAGAGAATCCTGCTTCTTCATCTGAACCTGCTCCATTACAGCCTGCTTCTACTGAGAATATTCCTACTACTTCCTCACCGGTTGTGATACCCATTCCTCCCAAGCCAACGGTTGCTGACAAAGGCAAACAGCAAGTCCGCTTCGACAAACCTTTGAAGAAGACATCTCCTTCCGGACTTAAAAAGCCTTACAACTTCGATATTTTGGCTCAGTTAGCCAATACACCGGCCCTGTTGTCAATCTTCGAGCTCTTACGCCTCTCTAAAGAGACACGGGAAACTCTGAGCGAAGCTCTCATGCAAGCTAAAACCTGCTTAGCTCTTCTGAAGAAGCCGAAAGCAGAACCAGTTTCTTGCCTCCATTGTCATAGTGTGTTGGAGTTAATTCCAAACATAACTTTCACACAAGATGACATGTTGATGGAAGACAACAGGCACGACCGTCCTCTCTACTATACAGGATACGTTGATTCGATGAAAGTTGATCGTATTCTGATAGATCCAGGGTCTGCTCTCAGTATTATGCCCAAGACAATGTTGGATGCGCTAAAAATCCCAGTGCATAGTCTCTCTAGTACAATCACCACCATCCTTGGATTCAATCAAGGAAGAAGTGAACCTTTGGACAAGATTCGCCTAAAACTCCAAATAGGCAATCTGCGCACAAAAGTGACCTTCTATATCATCGACAATCATGGTTGTTCTTATAATGCTTTGTTGGGGAGACCATTCCTACATGAACACAACATTGTTCCATCAACTCTTCATCAATATTTCAAATATGTTGATGACAATGGAGAAGTCCAGAAGGAAGTTGCTGATCTCTATCCTTTCAAAGGCGTTGAAGCGTACTGCAACGACGCTCGCATGTACAAGGACGAATTCATGAAGGTTGTCTTGTCTCTGGATACTGAAGAAGAATCAGAAGCAGTGTCCAAAGATACCCTTATCATACCTGTTAAAGGGCGTGTCTCTCGTCCTCAATCCTCCAAGCCACTGGCTATTCACTTGCCAGTTCAAAAGCAATCAAGTGATGATCAGGATCAAAGGGAGCTCACCTTTTCTGAGCCGCTTGTTATTGACTTACGTCGTAACAAAGATAAAAAGCAGCTCACTTCTTCTAAGTCACTTGTTATAGATCTATCTCATAACAAGGAGAAAAGGGAGCTCACCTCCTCTGAGCCGTTTGTTATCGATCTCCATCGTAATAAAGCTAATCCTCCTCCACGTTCTTCTTCTTCTCCTCTTGTAATTAATCTGACTAAGCCTGCTAAGGCTAAAAGTCCTGTTATAAATACCAATATGGAAATCAATGAAAAAGCATCTACTTTCCAGTATACTGATGTCATTTATCATGCTAAATGCTACTTGGATATGTTAGGTAGCTTTCAGTCATTTACAATGGGAGTTGTGCAATCTCTTCAAACAGAAGTTTCATGTGAACACCCAAAGGATTCATATCGTATTGTTCCTGCTCGCAAGAAAGGCAAAAGTCCAATACTTTTTAGTAAAGGACCGGAACCACAATTCAGCTATACGGATGATAGCAAAGTTAACGACACGGGACGTCTTCAACTCCATCATTACAGTCAACAATCAAAAGACATCATCTGAAAGATGGGTTACGACTTTAAGAGCGGATTCAATTACGGTAAAGGTAGAAAGACTCCTCTCCGTATGGCTGTTCCAAAAGGAAAGTCAGATATGTACTACAGCAGGACCAAAATAGGTCTCGGATATGCTTCTCCTCCGATGTTATCCCCAGCAGGCTCTGAATCTGATAACGAGGGGCGTTCTAACTCTTCTGATTCCAGATCGTAGAATTCTGACACCAGCATTGGTCAAGTTCATCGATTGACTTTATCTTCTAATATGGTCTCCGTCAAACTTCCAGAAGGCTATGACGAGGATATTGAAGAAAGTTCTGAAACAGATCCTTGGGCTCAACGAATGGATACCCAATGAAAACTCCGATTCGAACAAAGGAAACCTCCTGCCGAAGATCAATTAGTTCAAATTGATGTAGGAGAGAAGGGGTCACCTCGTCCAATATTCATCAGTAAGAACCTTCCAAAAGAGGATAAACAAGAATTAATCCTTCTGATTAAAGAATATATTGATGTCCTTGCCTGGAGCTACGAAGACATGCCAGGACTGGATCCTAAAGTTGCTACTCACAAATTGAACATTCTGCCGAATGTAAAACCAGTCAAACAACAACAACGGCGATTCAAGCCAGAAATGATGGATGCAATTGACGATGAAGTCAAGAAGCTCATCGTTTGTGGCTTTATTCGAGAAGAACAGTATCCTGATTGGGTAGCCAATGTCGTCCCAGTTCTAAAGAAAACCGACAAAGTTTGAGTCTGCATCGACTTCCGGGATCTTAATGAAGCATGTCCAAAAGATGAATTTCCCCTCCCTATCACGGACGTCATGATCGACAATACCTGTGGGTTCGAAAGAATATCTTTCATGGACGGATTCTCTGGATACAATCAGATTCGGATGAATCCTAAAGATGAAAAGCATACTTCTTTTCGCACTCCTCGCGGAGTCTACTGCTATACTGTCATGCCGTTTGGTCTCAAGAACGCTGGTGCAACATACCAACGAGCAATGAGTACCATATTTTGAGATCATCTGCGCAAGACTGTCGAATGCTACGTCGACGCTATTGCTGTCAAAAGTCCTCTGGAGGAAGATCACATCCAAGATTTGAGAACTATCTTCAACCTCATGCGCCAACATCAACTCAAAATGAATCCCACCAAGTCATTCTTAGGTGTCTCTAGTGGCAAATTTCTCGAGTTTATTATTACCTCTAAGGGTATACACGTAGATCCCGAGAAGATCAAAGCCATTCAAGAGATGCGTCCTCCACGCAACCTAAAAGAGCTACGAGGATTCCAAGGTCGACTTGCGTACATCAGGAGATTCATTTCGAATTTGTCTAGGCGTTGCAGACCGTTCACTCAACTCATGAAGACGGGTATATCTTTCGTTTGGATCGAAAAATGTCAACGAGAATTTGACGACATAAAACGGTATCTCATGAACCCACAGGTCTTGGTGCCACCAATCTCTGGCATACCATTCTTAATGTATGTCCGTGCTATAGATCATTCATTGGGTGCTTTACTTGCCCAAAAGAACAAAGAAGGCCATGAACAAGCTATCTACTACCTCAGTCGTACTATGATTGGTGCTAAACACCGTTATAGTCCGGTCGAAAAAGAACGCCTAGCTCTCATGTTTGCTGTTCAAAAGACTCGGCATTACATCATTGGTCAAACCATTCATGTCATATCACGAGTTAATCCTCTTCGGGTACTCATGAAGAAGCCCAGCACACTCAATTCTCGGCTGGTTACATGGGCCATTCTGAGCCTAATATGACATGGTATATGTTCCTCAAAAATCTGTCAAAGGTCAGGCCTTGGCGGATTTCTAAGCAGCTCATCCTGTGCCAGAGACATCCAAACTTTACGATGAAATTCCAGATGAGACATTGGAATCTAATACAGTCTCCGAAGAATTTTCTACTTGGCGTCTATTCTTTGACAGAGCCTCCAGAATTGGACCCAATGGTGCC
Organism: Iris pallida; assembly: GCA_029216955.1. NCBI lineage: Eukaryota > Viridiplantae > Streptophyta > Magnoliopsida > Asparagales > Iridaceae > Iris > Iris pallida. The sequence goes on from JANAVB010031219.1 coordinate 3,989,359, forward strand.
ATCGTCGCAGGAGTTGGAGTTGTCCTTGTTTCTCCGGACGGGTCAGCTATCCCAAGAGCATACTCCCTAGATGAGCCTTGCTCTAACAACGTGGCAGAATACAATGCTCTACTCATCGGCCTTCAATTAGCCAAATAATTGGACGTCGAGTATCTTGAAGTCTATGGTGACTCTAAACTGGTTGTTAATCAGGTTAGAGGAATCTATGAAGTTCGCCATCAAGACCTAGTGCCTTATCATGAAGCAGCAATCAACATGGCTACATCATTCAAAGCTTTCTTTATCGACTATGTTCGTCGAGCTTGCAATACTGAGGCAGATGCTTTGGCTAATCTTGCAGCAGTCCTAGCCAGCCCTATTAGAAGACAACATGTGGTGGTCATCTCTAATCGAGAATTATTCTGTATCGAAAACAATCGTAATATTGAATTCAACAATCTCGCTGAAGCCAATATTATCAATGAAGATTAGAGAACTCCTTTCATCGACTTCGTGGTCCATGACATAATCCCTAAAGATCCCAAGGAGGCCACGAGTATTCGTCGACGGTCTCTACGATTTTATTACAATCTGACCACCAAAACTCTCTACCGGCGGACTTATGACGGTCTACTTCTACGCTGTCTAGCTGGTGATGAAGCAAAACAAATACTAAGTGAAGCTCACGACTGTGTCTATGGAGCACATCAACCTGGTCCTAAGCTACAGGATCGTATCCAACGCATAGGTTACTACTGGCCCTCTATGGTATCGGATGCCATCGATTATGCAAGAAAATATCGAGCTTGTCAAATTCGTGCAAATTTTATTCATCAACCTTCAGAATTTTTGCATCCGACGACTGCTTCCTGGCCTTTTGAAGCTTGGGGTATGGACATTATAGGTCATATCAATCCTCCTTCTTCTAGAGGACATCGGTTCATATTAGCAATAACCGATTATTTCTCCAAATGGGCTGAAGCTATATCTTTGGCTGAAGTCAAGAACAGCAGTGTCATCAACTTCGTCGAACACCATGTCATTTATCGATTTGGTGTACCTCGACGAATCATCCATGACAATGGACCACAATTCATCAGCCAGAAGTTTACAAGATTCTGCGATGATCATAGGATTGACAACGTCGCTTCGACAGCCTACAATCCTGCTGCTAATGGATTAGCTGAAGCTTTCAACAAAACTATCATTAAGCTACACAAGAAGTTTGTATCCACTAACAAACGGAATTGGAGCGAAAAGCTTGGTGAATGTCTTTGGGCCTATCGGACTACAGTCCGCAACCCCACAGGCTTTACACATTTCTCTCTGGTGTACGGTTGTGAAGCTGTTCTTCCTCTGGAACTTCAAATTCCTTCTTTAAGGATTGCCATTGCTAATGAGCTTACTACAGAAAACAACGATCTTCTAAGACTTCAAGCATTGGAGGCACTCGATGAAAAGTGGTTATTAGCTCAACAACATATTGAGCTATATCAAGCCCGCATCTCAAAGACTTTCAACCGCAAAGTTAAGGTAAGAGCCTTTCAGCAGGGAGAACTCGTTCTGACAGTCAGACGTCCTATGACTATGACTCACATGAGCAAAGGCAAGTTCGACGTGAAGTTGGAAGGACCTTACGTTGCCAGCAAAGTCTTCTCAAATGGAGCCTATCAACTTTCGGAGTTAGATGGTCGAGTTGCTATGATGCCTATCAACGGCAAATTCCTTAAGAAATACTATATATAAATGTAACAGAAATTTATATAAATAAGATCAGATAGTTCATAAATAAAGTTTGATTTTTATTTCATCATAAGTGATGTTACATGATATCAAGGAAGGTCACTATCATCCTTCTCAACATTGGGACGCGGACCACTGTCGTCCTTATCAAAGACATAATCAGCAAAAGAGCCGAGAACATCCTTGCTGGAGCCCACCAGGAATTTGCAAGCAGCCACTCTTATGGCCTCTTTCTCTTCAGTTTTTCCCGGTTCAAGCAGAAAATCCAGGATATCCTGCGGTGGTTTGGGTGCAGATGAACCTTCGCCTGCCGCCGCCTGCTTTGGCTGGACCAGTTCGGCCGGATGTTCTTCAATGCCCACTTCAACCTTTGGGGTGACTTCGACCTTCTTGGATGCATCTCCGGACGACATCTTTATGTTGAAAAGTAGAAATAATCATTCCTTCCAGATTTCTGTTCTATTTATAGACATAGATTCTCAAGACAACAAAATGACACCATCATCTGACGGTTCATCCGTTCATTATCATCATTCGACGGTTCACCCGTTCATTATCATTCATTAATACCTGACGGTTCATCCGTTCATTCGACGGTTCATCCGTTCATTATCATCATTCGACGGTTCATCCGTTCATTATCTTCATCCGACAGTTCATCCGTTCATCAGACTGTTCATCCGTTCATCAGACGGTTCATCCGTTCATTCACATTCATCCGATGGTTCACCCGTTCATTCAATTCATTTGACGGTCCATCCGTTCATCCCGACGATTTATTTCGTTCATCTATTTTATTCATACCTTTTTGACGATTTATTTTCGTTCAGCAACTTGTCGTCTTCGATTAAGTTGTCTATTTTGAAGTAATAAATATTTGACAAATTATATTCTGCCACGTCCATATTACCTCTGAGCAGATATAATAAATATAATTATTTTCTACAAAATTATCAAAAAATATATCATGTCCTGTACCTCTGAGTATATTTTCTATCGCTATTATTTATATCGAATAAGATATGCAAGAAATAATAGAGCCACAACAAAATATCTTTATTTGATCAAAATTTAAGACATTACATGCATAACCTAAAGAAAAACAAGAAGATACAACATGTTCTTTCTACTGAGACGGAGGCATCATCAGATTAGCAATTTGTTGTTTCAAAAGCTGCAACCGTTCTTCGCGAGATGTCATCACTCTCCTCCTGGCTTCTTCCATCCCAGATTCTTCATTAAAAACAGGCATGGTCAACATTCGACGAGTGATTTCCACATCATGAGCTGCTACATACTCGTTTTTTCCTGAGTTAGAGCATCAATTTGTAGGACTGAAGTCTGATGCTTTGTAACTTTATTTTCCAGTTCCTCTTCGAGACGAGTAATCTACGCTCTCAGCTCGGCAATCCTTTTCTCTCTTCTCTCAGCAGTTGAGATCACCGATTCTAACTTGGAATTATATTCAGCAGATTTAGTAGTATAAGCATCCAAGAGGTTCTGGAGATTCACTCTTTCAATTGCAGCTGCCTGAGCTATTTGTTCAAACTCTGCCTGTACTAGAGGTTCCACTTCCCCTTTGTTGAGATCTTTATAGTTCTTTATGGAGATTTCCAGCTCATTTAATTTATGGTCAAGGAAAGTGGCCTGAGCCTCATCACCTTGCTCCCGGATGGCCTTCACCAAGAAAGGTCGAACCTCTAACTATGAAAAAATTAGCGTCTTCTTTGTCCATCATTCTATTGATCAAAGGTCCCAAGGACTCGAAGAAGCATTTGGTGAATGATTGGATGACAAGCTGATTAATCGCCAGAGCACCAGGAGTCGCAGCTACTCCTGTTGATGACGAAGCAGCAGGACGCTCAACTTCTCGTATCTGAACAACAGGCTCTTTGAATAAGGGAACCAAAGTGGAGCTGGTTGCTCCTCCTGGTTATTCTTCTGCAAAATCAAATACTGTCACTTTGCCTGTCATTGGCCATTGATAAAGAGAATCGAAATTGAAACAATCTTACCATGGATAGATCCAGCAATAAGCCTATCATCTGCAGGAACAGACTTTAGCTGAGCAGAAGTAGCTTCAGACGCTACGGCCTGGCTACTTCCTTCTTCAGAGTCACAAGATAAATGGCGGCTGCTACTGGCAATTGTCATTGCCAGTACTATATCCATATATGTTGGAGGAGCAGAAGAAGATCCGGGTTATGTATGGATAAAAGTAACGATGTTAGCTATCAAGTTATTTATTAAAAGAAGATCGTTAATTTCATTACAATACCTTCGGGAGCAGCAACTGGAGTTTTCTCCAAATTCATCTCTTTATCAGCAATCTTCTTCGGAGATCTCGGCACCTCAGCCTCCTTTTCAGGAGTCAGAGTGTCTCGAGGAGATGTCTGGATCTCAACATTCTCTTTCGGGTTTTGTGTCTCATCAGCAGTTTTTGATGAGGTGCTCTCCTCGTTCTCGTTGTCCTCGGGAGCCTCTTCACTAGCAGCATCAGCAACATGATCAGCTTCTTCTTGATAACCGAAGTCACAGCCGTATAAAGCTTCGATCATCAAACGATCTTCTTCAGCAAGGGTTGCTCCCGGTGTGGCAGGAAGATAAATTTCTGCTGCTGTTGGCAAAGAAGATCGTATGGTATTATGCTCTTCCTCTACAATGTTATCTCTGGGCTCTTCAGCCTCATCTCTCTGGTTGAGCTCTTCTCTCTCCTCAATATCCTCCCTCTGTTCTGGGCTAGGAGTTTTATGTCCAGCCTCGAAAACAGGAGTGGAAGAGGGCATGGTGAGTCCCGCTGCAGCGTCTATCATGATCGAAGACAAAACTTGTCTTCTGCGGACCAACCTTTTCCTTCTATGCAGAGGTCTCTCAGGACTCTCTGCGTCTATTGTCTCGACTTGTTTTTGAACAGAGATCGGTGTGGCAGCTTCTTCCTGCTGAATTGTCTCGGCCAGCTGCCGAGATTGAGATATGGTAGTAATCTTTTCTGAAGAATGATCCAAGATCAGTTTCTTCTTCGCAGCTGGGACGGAAGGCTCCTCTATCCTTCTCTTCTTGGCCGGAGATTTAGCAACCTTCAAAGAAACATGCAGTGGCGCGTTAACCTCTTCAGGGAACATAACGTCCCTCGAAACTTCTAAGGGTGTATCCACTGGCTCGTGCACCTCATCATTACCTGGAATTGACATAATGACTCCTCCTTTCTTCAATCTCGTTGCAGACGTGAAGCTATCAGCAAGATTGAAGTTTTCGACAAAAGTGTTCGATGATGTATAAAACACCGAATATGGGAACAACATACGAGGGCCATGATTACTATTCACCTGTACCGAATAAATTCAACTTTCGAAAACTTTGAAGGGGGCCTTGTAGGTCCTAAAAAATTAAGTTGTACCTATTAACAAAGTCAGAAAATCAAGAAATACAACTTTCAAGTGAACTGCGCAGACATCAGATTGCGCACCATTCCGATTGCGCACACCGGACGGCGCACACTTTCAACTGCGCATGCTGACGTGGCAATGTCATCATTATCTGACAAAATTAAATCTTTCTGACAGCTAACAGCACAAAGAACGAGGAGACTGTTCGTTTATTACGCCGCACAACGCTCGAGGACAGCTGTATATACAGCGCAATCCAGTGTCTACGCAATCCAGTTCAGCGCAATCCGAGGTCAGCGCAATTCATGTGACGCACTTCATTGTGTTAACTGACAGAAGTACACGTGGCATTCATGCCATCAATTGCTTGTTACGTGGCAACCGTCTTCACACGATCATGTACATTTCAATCAAATGATGCCATGTGTCCAAGACAGTCAGCCCATGACCAGACAACTGCCTGCGTAGTCTGATGCTGTGCAACCCAGTTCCTGCGCAATCCAACTTGCGCCATTCAGAATAATTAAAAAATTAGTTATTTCTAGAACTCTATAAATAGAGTTTCAAGTCTTCATTCAAGAGGATCAGAGATCAGATAGAGAGATCAGACATAAAAGTTTAGAGAGTTCAGGAGTTCTTGCCCAAGTGCTGCTGCATTCTTCCGAGGCTTTCGCCTTCAACTTCCGAGGCTTTTGCCTTCAAGTCAACTTCAGAGGCTACCGTCTTCAAAGTTCACATCGTCCAAGGGATAAAACAATCGTCTTCTAGATTGGATTCCTACAGTTGTACTTTTCCAGAATTCTTGTAATCTTTACAAAGTTTGTATCAAAAAAGTTTCAAACTTTTGTTTTTGCAAACAGGCAGTTCTCCCATTGGAGACTCAAATACCCTCGCTCCGCGTCGCTCTCACTTACCAATTGACGACGGACAATAACTACCGTCGCTGGCTACAAGAGTTGGAGGCCTTTGATAAAAAGTGCCTATTGGCTCAGCAACGAATCGAGCTATACCAAGCACGCATCTCTGGAGCCTTCAACAAGAAGGTTAAAATTAGAACATTCCAAGTGGGCGATCTCGTTCTGGCAATTCGGAGTCCGATGGTTATGACTCACAAAATCGCCGGGAAATTCCAGCCAAAGTGGGAAGGTCCATTTATCATTGAGGCTGTATTCTCCAACGGTGCTTACCGCCTCGCAAATTAAAATGGAGACTTGCTCATGTTGCCGTCAACGACAAGTTCCTGAAGAAATATTATGTCTAAAAGATATTCTCTAAATCCCAGATTATTGAGTTATGTACCCTCCGGTACCGTTGAACTCAAATTTACCAAAATCCTAGATTATTGAGTTATGTACCCGCCGGTACCGCTGAACTCACATTCACCAAATCCCAGATTATTGAGTTATGTACCCGCCGGTATCGCTGAACTCACATTCACAAAATCCCAGATTATTAAGTTATGTATCCTCCAGTACCGCTGAACTCACATTCATCCCCAAATATTCCAGACTGCTGAGTTATGTACCCGCAGGTACCTCTGAACTTACATTCCGGTCGCTCTTTTAGGTAGTAAGTCATATATAACTATACCTCTGAACTTATTTTTCTGAAAGAGCTCCTCCCCCATGATCCACTACCCGCACTCTCAGTGCACAAAAAGGGTAACAGATCTACAAAATTTCTAAAATGACCAGGTCGATGTTACCTCTGAGTCGTCTCACTTCCGCCCAAAACAAATTACCCCTCTATATAGAACTTCCATGTCCTCATTACCTCTGAGTTTTTCTATGTACCCTTTCATGGAGCCCACTCCTGCCATGTCCTTATTACCTCTGAGTGGGAAGGCTCCATTGAAGAAACCCTCATATTTACCACGTCCTCATTACCTCTGAATAAGTATGTTGGTTTATCTCTTGACTTATTATCTGTACCCACAACCGGAGTACGCCAAGGATAATAGGTCCACAAATGTCTTTCGACGACCAGAAATGTCCTCTGTTGACCACAAACATCCTCCTCTGAGTCCACTCCTGCCACGTCCTCATTTCCTCTGAGTAGGAAGACTCCGCGGTAAAACCCCCATACTTGCCATGTCCTCATTACCTCTGAGTAAGTATGTTGGTTTTCTCTCATCTTATTATCTGTATCCTGAACCGGGGTACGCCAAGGATAATAGGCCCACAAATGTCATCTGCTGACCACAAATGCTATACTAAGTTTTCTAATACATGTACATCCTTTTTCATCATGCCCCAGGAGCCCAGCTGCTCCATGGCATTCTTTCTCCCGATACCAGGAACGTCTATGACCACCTTACTGTGGAATTGTTCTAGGTATCCCCCTCAAACTTGTTATCCGTACCTAAAACCAAGGTATGCCCAGGGTAACAGGTCCACAAATAGTCCTCCAGTGGGACAAAAACGACACAAACACAAACAAGTACAAGAAATGAAGGACGAGTCGAAACATGCTCATTTATTCAGAATCCAAGGTACTACATTATCTGGGACTATGTCTCTATTACAAGATGGAAAAAGAAAGGAAAAGAACATGAACATAAAAAGGTAAAAAAACCATCTATGGTTCAGCGGTACATAATTCCAGGAGACTATTCCTCACCAAGGCGGTCCTCCGTTCAAGCCGCTGCTTAGCTCGATGCTCGGCCTCCTGAGATAACTGCTCCGTATCATCCAAGTACATGTGTTCCCGCCAGCCATCCTCCAGCTTCTTCAGGGCCAGCTCCAGGCCAGCAGAAGCTCGATTAACTCTGTCGGCCTCCTGAATAATCAGCCCCTTTTCGGTACGGGCAGCTTCGAGCTCAGACTCCAGTAAAGCTAACTTCCTCTGAAGCTCAAGGATCTGCTCCCGCGTGTCAATAATCCTATGGGAGGCAGTCGCTTCCCGAGCCGTAACATCTTCACTCTCGCGACTCAACTGATCATATAGCTGAGATAGATCGTAGAGGTCCTTCAGTATGACCGGCTTGGTCTTATCCCGAGAAGTCCTTATCTTCTCTACGGTAGTTATGACAAAACTGCGCTCTTGATCTATAACAGCAGACAGATCAGCTTGTCGCAGCACCCGAAGCTGGGCTACCAGCTGATCAGCCTCCAGCAATTTCGTCTCCAGAAGCGCAGCTATCCCCGCCCCACCGGAAAGAGTCTTAAGAATATCAATGAAACCCTGAGCGCATTGTCGGGCCAAGGCAAAAGGGGTCCCCCGTTCCACAGCAGCCGCAACCCCTCTCTTCAAGTGGCGATAGAAGTTGTCAACCACGACCTGTGACACTTCGTCCAGAACCTCCGTAGAGGACGACGTCAAAGGAAGCGTGGCCGGCAGTGTCGAAGGAAGAACGCTAGAACTTGCCACCAGAGAGACAAATTCTGAGCGAAAAGATGCGCGGATTGCGGCTAACTCCTCCTCCGCCACCCGAAGAGTCTGGACACTCGACAAAACAAAAAAGTCGATTCGCGGAGCCGCTGAACAGAGAAAGACGCAAGGACCATTGTCCCATGCCCCGGCTGTACTGCCATCTGACTTTTCGAGCCCGAGCCAGCAGGAGGCCCTTCGATATGAATCGGAAAAGGAGGAGGTACGCTCCCCTCCGCCAGATCCCCTCCGGCAGAACCCACCCTGACGATGTCCGTCATCGACACTAGAGGGGCAGGACCTGTATGTCCAGAGCAACGATCAATCAGTCTAACCCGAAGGATGTGATGATATAGCAGATAGGCCTCCTCACAAGTTAAGATTTGGCTTATCTTACCATGGGAGGAGCATGGAGGCTGCGAATCGCTCACAATCGCCAGAGTCCCCTCACCGGCAACCTCCGAGTCAAATTCAACTGGTTCTTCTGCTCCAGCCGCCCCAGAGGGGGGTACGATTGGTTCAGCATCACCCTGCTGAAGTTCAACTGTTTCAAGGATAGGTACGGTAGAGCCCCCGTCACCATGGGTTGAGCCTTCAGCAACGTGAGATTCCTCGGCCGCCTCCGGAAGAACCCCAGCAGAAATAATAGCGGTACATAAGTCACTGACCAAAGTTGTCAGGGCCGGATCAACTTCAGCGGTCGGTTCTCGAGAAACTGACTCCTCTGACGCCTACAAGAGCAAAGGAAAACGATTAAGCTAAAATATAGGGAAAATATGGAGAAGATAGTTATAATTCAAGTCACCTCAGAAATAGTGTCAACATCCTCGATACGTAACCGACAGGATCTGACAGCAGCCCGTTTTATGGAATAAGTCATGCCGATATCAGCCGACTCACTCATGCTTCACTTACGCGAAGGACCAGGCACATCAGGATGTTGATCCGCCACCACTTCATCAAACGTAATGGGCGGTTGGTCCGCCGCCATCTCGTCTAGAGGTGGGGGAGAATCATCGACACCTTGCTCGCTATCTTCTTCATCCGCGGTGGTAGACTCCGAATCCGCCACGGGAACCGCGTTTGCCCTCTGCTTCCTCTTTTTCGACCCCTGAGGCTTCTCTGCCAAGCCGGTACTAACAATAAAACTGGTACGCGGGTCAAAGTTAATAGGAAATCTGCTCGCAGTGACATGGTAAAGAGCCGCTAAATACAAAATCTTTCCTTGCATCTCAGCGTCAGGGACCGAGAAACTAGCACGGGTACAAAAAATATTATAGTAAAGGCAGGCCCTGATGCCATCCAGAATGCTGTCTTCAAAGCCCAGGCAGGAGCTGGGACTCTCTAGGAACAACTGGCTATACCCAAACTGGCAGAAAACCGGCTGGGCAAGTAAGGTTCCAGGTAAACGGTATTGCGGTTGCGATATACTAAGTGCGAGGGACGGATGTTACACAACCAAAGAAGCATCCCCTCAGGTAAGAGGAAAGGAGGCCCAGCACCGTCAATATGTATACTCCCCACCTCCTCAGCAGAAAAATGGGGAACAGATACGAAGAAATTATATACATCTACCCTCGCCAGCGCCCTCCGACAGACAGGCATAGAGTTGTATTCCCAGGACTTTCGGTGGTACTGGAAGATAAAAGCATCGTCGTCAGTTACACCATCTTCTGGGCTAGGTCTCATCAAAGACCGACAATGCATTAATAGTCACCCCATCAAATAGTTGTAGGGCAACTCGATTCGCTAAAAGTTCATCACCGTATCGCGTACAATAACCTTGGACAAAAAAGTACGAAGGCCATGGTGTATACTACACACCATGGCCGGAAGAAGGGCCAGTCTGACCCCGAAGGCCAGCTTTATGGCAGGAAGGATGAAATTTCGGCTGATCCTCTCAATGGAGCCAACTCCTCCGGAGACCACACAATTCCATAGCCATACCATCAGGAACCCTGCCAGGATTGCCTTCTCCGACATCGGCTGAGTATCCTGATAAAAATAATCAAAGGAATCAGTTTGACTCCCAAACATGTCGCTCAAGGCCCTCGACTTCTTGGCAGTTAACACCAGATCCTGTACTTGCTCTCGGGTCAGAGGATTCTGGGAAGTAATTCGGCCTGAGGCACCTTGCTGAAAAAGGTGGAAGAGCCAAGCCCTGGTATGCGGGAGGTTCCCCTCCGAGCTACTATCTTTCTTGGTCGTCTGTTGACAGTAACTGTGGTGACACAGTAATTCCTGATAGACAGCAACGAAACCCGGATGTCGTTGCTCCAAATCTTCGAACTCTTCGTTCGTTGGAGTATATACTTCGAACACTTCATTGCCCCAGGGCAGCCTAGAGACTACGTGCATCTCATGAAGAGCAAGACCAATCTCCCCTCCAGGCGTGAAGAAAGTCCCTGTCCACCAGTTGTACATCTCCAAGAGAGCCATAAACAACTCCTTGTTGATGGGTAGTCCATGACATGTGCCCCAGATGGCGTGATAAAGACCACCCTCACACAGGAAAGTCCTATATTCTCGCAGAATCCACTCGATCAAATTGGCCCATGAAGGGATGGGGCGTATCCAGTTCAAAAGCGAGAGCCGACCAATAGAATAAGACCCTTTCCGAGCAAGTTGATTTAGGAAAGTGTCGACTTGAGAGAATGAGAAATTGGGACCTTGCACATTTAAGAAGGCACCCGGGGCTAGCCCCATTCACGTGGCAGCTGATCGGTTCCCTGCCCGCGTACGCTGATCTAATATGCTTATTATAGTGGATGTTACCCATGATCATGCCTGACCGGCTCGGGGTCAAGGATTTCTGCATCCTCCTGTCCATCGGCACCATATTGAACCACGCCAATGGGAAATGACGTTCCATCTGGGGGATGTGGATCGCTCTCCCAGCAGAAATAAATTCTAATTCTCAGATATATCTAATACCCGAGAGTTTTTCACAGTCAGAGCGTCCCCGAAGAAGAACGCCGGCTTCAGGTACTCTCCTTCCAATTTCCCTGAGTTCAGCATGGCACAGAGAAAGCGAGAGGACTGGTTCTTGATAAGATTCAGCCTCTCCCCAGGCTCGGTCTGAGATAGTTGCTCCACCACCTACCGGACTATATGGTCCAGTCGAACTTCGATGGCAAATTGGGCCTGACCCACCAGAAGTTCCCCTGCTGCATTAACGGGCAGATTCACTGAAAACAGACAAAAAGAACAAGTTAAAAGAGGGGCTTTTGGCTTATGCGGCCCAGCCTACAAAGAACTTATACGGTTCTATTGTTGAACATGAGCATTAATTAGTATAAAGCTTATGCGGCTCTGTTTCGTGTACGCTTATGCAATTATGCTTAACGAGGGTTTATGCGGCTCAAAATTAGAAGAGCGTTTTGCATCTCAAATTCAGAGGAGCTTATGCGGTTCGGTTTTCACAGAGCCTTATACGGCACAGTCCAAAAGGGGAGCTCATGCGGCTCGATGCAGCACAGCCTCAGGCGGCCCAATTTAGATGAACTTATGCGGGCTCAATTCAGAGGGACTCATGCGGATCTGTTCGAAGGGTCACCATGCGGTCCAGTTCGTGAAGTGTTTATGCGGCCCACTAAGACAACTCCCATGCGGCTCGGACATGGGGTATACCCCCATGCGGCTCGGTTATGGGACATGTATGCGGCCCATACAATTCGAACAGTTTGTATTAAAGGCTTGTGCATAAAGCATGCAACAGAGCCGAATTTGTTAGGGTTTCGAAGCATATGACTTTCCCAAAGTCCTTATCCTTAACGGCAGGATGAACGTCGGAATGAGCTATGGGTGCCGCAGTCGACGTCGAGGCCACGCCCTTACCCTTCGCCGCAGCCTTCGCCGCAACCTTAGAGGACTTGGGAGCTATTGCTGATGATCAGAGAAGGAAGACTAAGACAAGAAAGCTAGGGCAAGAGCAGAGAGTAAAGAAGTCTTTTTCCAAAGCACGCTGCTATTTATAGGCGGAGCCCATAGACCGATACATCGATCCATGTGCAGTGTAACCGACTCTTCTGTTATCAAGGTGATCTGACTATTCAAGGCTAAACTCTTAGGATCCTGCCCCAAAAAATGGCTTAAATCTGACAGCAAATCAAAGGCAATCAATGCAAAGATTTGTACACGTGGCATAAAAATGTGGCAAGGAGCTTATGCGGCCAGACAGCCCATGCGGCTCAGATGGCCATACGGCTGAGGAGGCCATACGGCTGAGACATCCATACGGCTAGAACATCCTATGCGGCCCGAAAAGTTTTTACATGGCCATGCTTCTTATTCAAAGTATTTCAATTTTGTAAATTAAAAACTTTGAAGGGGGTCTTGTAGAAGCATGGAAAAGAATAAAGAAAGGCCTATGCGGCTCCGACAGAAAGGTCCCTATGTGGCTTAGGATCCCTATGCGGCTCAGGAGTCCATGCGGCTCAAGGGTCCATGCGGCTCGGATAGTTCTATACGGCCCAGAAAGAAGCCACGTGGCCTTCAACAGTTCTTCTCTATATTCGGCTGTATTTAATGCCTTGACGGCTGCTCTGACAAATAACAGCTACAATAGCTCTGACATAAAGATGTAATAATGACTGACATGATGGCGTATTCCTAGGAAAGAGGAAAAAATCTCCTTACAGCTGGCGAAATCCAACACGTCCGGAGGCCACTCCTTGCGGCTGCTGCATTTATGCGGTCTCCCACTTCATACGGCTGCCCATCTACATGCGGCTGCCTATCCCCATGCGGTTGCCCATCCTCATGCGGCTGCCTATCCCTATGCGGTTGCCTATCCCCATGCGGCTGCCCATCCTCATGCGGCTGTATGCTTCATACGGCTGAGAGGACCACCCAAATGCGGCTCTGCCAGGATGGTCCAGTTGAACACGTGGCGCTTTTCGCAACAAATAGGACACATGGCAGTCTTATCGTCTTTGGAATTATAGGTGCTAACAAATCCTAACAAAAGCAGATTTGTTGCGAGCGTCATAATTGCCCATATCAAATCAAATCAAGAAAATTGGACACATGGCAGGCTATCACAAATCACAAATATTCATGGCAATCAACATTTACTGTCCACAGAGATTTGATGCAATCCACATAAATTATCTAGATTTGCTACAATCAGAATTAACGACCCAGATTAATTGATCCTTAACCGCCGACTTCTCAAGGAGGTAATCATTTACAAACCCTAATGATTGCATCCCACTCCTATAAATAGCAAAGTGCTATTCTCTTGCACAGAGAGCAGAAAAAAAAAGAGAGAGCACTACAGAGACATCCAGAGATCTAGTAACCGAAGGCGCAAGGGAGTCTCCCCACACGTCCAAGAGCATTTCTTCACCAGAGCCAAGGCTACGTCCGATCGTCCAAGAAGTAAGGCAGAGCTGTCGTCGCTTTCCCCAGCCTCTACCGTCACCCCCCAGAAAAAACTAAACAATTGTACTTAGATTGCTGTACCTAGGTTTTTGTCCCTAGACTTTCTTTGTACAAGCGAGTTTGTATTGTAAAGTAAAAGTCCAGTCCTCCGATATAATTATTCTGTTCTTTATAATCAATAGCAAACAGTGTCTTACTTGATTTCCCGACACGATAGTTCACGGACTAGTATACGTCGGATAATGACATGAGATGTTCCTGGATTTTTTTGGTATATTGGTACATTTCATGTCTTGTTCCCTGTACTTGTATAGACACCGATTCCTGAGAGAGAGTAGCTACCCTCTTCGAGAATCCTGTGTCATGACGTGTCATGTCCGGATCCGTTATACTATTCAGGGATGGGGAATTATTAGGGGCTATGTGATCAGTACTTTTCTCACCATGTTATGATATTCAGTACTCACATGTTCTACATGATCATATGCTAAATCTTGATTGGAGGCTAAGTTCTGTTCTGGAGAAGGATTATAACTCCGGTCCTTGTTTGGTTTACGGGTTGTAACTCGGATTTCGAACAGCTCCCAAGTCATCCTATATCTTTGTCTTGTATTTCATTATAATTGTCTCTTATAGAATTTGTCAATTTATTTGGAACTGCAGTTAGTATTTATATTTGCTTATTTTCCTGACAGGATAACCGTTGATGTTTACATAGTACATGTTAGCTGATTGCTCTACCTTTTACGGGTGTGGCTAGGATAGAGTTTGATGAGACATTACTCCTGGAGCCCGTATATGATATAGCCCCTGTTTAGACTGTTAGATAGGTTTGCCTGGACTGCGATCCAGGTATTATTTTCAGACTGTAGTTTTATATTATATTTTGAGTTTCTGTGATGTGTTTATATCTCCGAGCTTGTGTTGGAACTTGAACTCCTTTCCCGTTTTCCTTTCTATTATATTTCTATTTCGTGCTATCTATCCTAGTTTATCTTGTGAATGAGTTATGCCATATTATACCTCTGTGCGGAGATGACAGTTACCCTTATATTTTGTCTAGTTGTAGTATTTATAGACAACCTATACAGCGTTCTACTGCCAATTCTGCAGCGTAGGCTGGACGTAACCACGTACTCGTGCCCCTAATCTGGGTGCGGGTCGTGACATGGATATATAAAAAACTGGGTGCAACTGTACTTCCCTAGGCAAGTCAAGTCTATAAGCCACAGGACCAATCCTTGCAGTGACTTGGTAAGGACCATAAAACTTGGGAGAAAGCTTGTGGTCTTCTCTGAGCTAGGGAGACTTGTCTATAAGGTTGTACTCTCAAATAAACCCAGTCTCCTACATCAAAGGTCCTTTTAGTTCTATGTAGGTCAGCATACCTCTTCATTCTATCCTGAGCTAGCACCAAATTGTTCTTCAGCAACTGTAATGCATTGTCCCTGAGACTAATAGCTTCATCCACTGCTCTGTCAGTAGCTCTATCAAGAAGATAAGTAAGCAGAGTAGGGGGAGGCCTCCCATAGACAGCTTTAAAAGGAGATACCTTGGTAGAAGTATGCCAATTAGTATTAAACCAGTATTCTGCCTATGCCACATGCTTACTCCACTGTTTAGGTTGGTGAGTACAGAAACACCTCAAATATCCCTATATACATCTGTTAGTGACCTCTGTCTGACAATCAGATTGTGGGTGGTAGGCAGTGCTGTAGGCTAATTTGGTTTCTTGCAACTTGAACAGCTCCTTCCAAAATTGAATACGTGCAAGACATGTTCATATATACTAGTATAATTGATGTAATTAATAGTTTTTTTTTGAAGTCATCTTTCTCAAATAATAGTAAATAATTAGATAAATAATCTAAAAAAGATTATAGTAATTAGTAGTAAATAGGGAGGGGTTGCATGAGTCCAGCTGGGGATACATTCATATATACTAGGAAGACCCTATATGAAATCCATGGAAACATCCTCCCACACTCTCTCTGGAATAGGGAGGGGTTGCATGAGTCCAGCTGGGGATATGGTCTCATGTTTGTTCTCCTGGCATACTGAGCAGTTCCTCACATACTCCTTGACTCTCTTCTTCATTCCTTTCCAATAACATGTGCTTCTTAATCTCTGTAATGTCTTCAAATATCCCGAATGACCTCCAGCAGGCATGTCATGATGTTCTTTCAGCAATGTGAGTACAAAGGGTGAGTCAGGATCAACAAGGAGCCTATGTTTGTAATAAAGAACCCCATTCCTGACTGCATATTTCCTGTTGTCCAACTTTCTTTTATTCTATTTATCTAACTTCTTTTGATAATACTGTGAAATAGCCATATGAGAATGGAACTGTTGTAGCTAAATAGCAGTGAGCACAAAGATTGCTTCTAACATCATAGCTTCCCTTCTTGAGAGACTATCAACAACTTGATTTTCTAAACCCTTCTTGTACTCAACTTTGTAATTACAGCCATAGTGCTTATGAATCCACTTATACTGAGCTTCAGTATAAATTTTTTGTTCCATCATGTATTTCAAGGACTTGTGGTCAGTCCTAATTACAAATTCCCTTCCCCATAGGTATTGGCTCCACTTCTTCACAGCTAACAAAATGGTCAGCATCTCTTTCTCATAGGTAGATCGTAGTTTGACTTCTCCTTTAATGCTTGGCTAAGGTAAGCTATAGGTTTACCATCCTGCATTAGTACAGCTCCAATCCCTTCTCCACAAGCATCACACTCCACCATAAAGGTCTTCATGAAGTCAGGCATGGCTAACACTGGAGGTTCTGTTAATATCCTTTTCAAGTCTTCAAAGACTAACTGATCATTCTCACTCCATTGGTAGGAATTCTTCTTGAGCAGTTCAGTTAGGGGCTTTGTTGTTGTACCATAGCCTCTGATGAACCTTCTATAACAGCCAGTCAAACTAAGGAAGCCTCTCAATTTGTCACGACCCGGTCCCAATTTTTTGGGTCGAATCGGATCATGCCCAGCCTGCACCGTTGTTGAGACCCCGGTAGTAAGCTGTATCAAGCAGTGAAACACATGCAGATAAAATTCTAACGAAATATTAAAACATTTTATTCAATTTGAAAAGCCTGAAATACAACGAACAATAATACAGCATTCAATTATTATACTTGTTTCCAGAAAAAAAATAAATACTAATCCAGCTCTTAAGATTCTGGGGTTCCAAGTTCCGCGGGACCAGAGTTAGACATCAGATCCTCGATGACGGAATCACCTAAAAATGTTGGTCTCCAGTCAGGAGGGAGCGAAGTACAATTCATGATAATCCAACAATTGAAATAATAATAGAGTTATGCACTTTTAAACAATTTAAAATAAATAGTTCTCCAGCAGTTAAAATATTGTGATGTGAATAGGCAATGAATATGACCGAATTGGGTTGTACAGTTGTATCCTATTGATACGGTATGGCTTATCCCCGTGTGTATGAGGGGTAAGCTAACACAGTTAGTATACTATTTTGGATGTGGTCATACTCATTACACTACTTCCCCAGTACCCAACAGTCAATTAGTCAATGCTCCCAGAGAGAGTTTCGTGTTGCATCGTGGTTTAAACTTGCAATAAAATGATTACTAAATAATTGGTAAACTAACACAAATTGAACTTGCCTTGATTACGACTGGATTCGATGTTGGTTCTGGGATGATGCTAGTTACAGTCCTCAAAACCCTACAATTGAGAATTTCTGACTTAACACCAATATTCAATCCATATCTAGGTGTGCTAGTTACAATCTCTAGTATTTGTCCTAATCAAATTTTAGGTTATTTACAACTCTACTTTAGAACGCTTATCGAGGTGAGTTACTATCTTACGAAGAAAAGTCAATTTAACTTTGTATTTGAAAAAACTCGTAGTTATTGATTTATTTGGTAAAACTTTGTATTTTGTATTATATATAAAATTAATATTTTTCTTTAAATGAGAAAACCTGAATTTGCAATAAATTTGTAATTTTCTAATTATTTTATTGTGAAAAATGATATCTAAATTTTATAAAATAATTATATTATCATTTTACGTTTTACGTCAATCAACCAACCAAAAATAAATTAAAAATTTGCAATATTACAAAACCACAGATATTAAATAAAAGCTGGGCTTATGCCCATACAGACCATTTTACATAAATTGAAATAAGAGAAAAGGTTAGTTAGTTCTAAATAATATTCTGCACTTTAATTACAAAATAAGATTAATAAATTAAATTAAAATAAATATTATTAAGAGTCTCAGACTTGGTCCAATCGTCATAAAATAGCTAATGCCTCAACGTCCGGGTAAAATCGATTTCGTTTGCATTTCGCTAGGGCCCACGGACCGGTATGGTCGTCGTCCAAAAATCTATTTTAATAAATATTTTCGAAAACCAATTTAAAACTCATTTATAAAATTTTATAAAAATTTGGGCAGCATTCCCTCTATATTCGGGATAACCCAAAACTGGAAAAATGCGCCAACAATTCCAACAATTATCCCAAACCAGGGAAAACCCCAAGCATTAACTTCCAAAACCCTTTTTACACAAAATTAAATTCACAGAATAATTTTTGAAGCTTAATCGGAACCCGAAATATAATCGAAAATCCCGAAATAAAATCGGAAACCACAACACCCAAAAATCCAGAAAACACATTTCGGAAAAAAAATTTAAAATAACCACAGAACATCACAGAAACGTCTCCGGAAAATCCGTAGTCACTACGTCGACCTAAAACCGAATTCCCGGAAGGGAATCGGGGACCAATTTCATCATCGACTACCGAAATGGAACGAAACAAAGGAATTATACACTGGGTTGCTCGGCTAGAGCTCTCATATGAAGATATAGAAAATAAACGGGGACAACAGCGAAATCGGCGCGACGAAACCGCGAAAAATACGGACAGCAGGTCGGGAAACCGCGGACAGCGCTAGACAGATCAGCGGGGCACGGGGCTTGCGGAAAAGTCCAGCGGAGGCCGGAGGGGAGCGGCCCGGAGGTGGACGGAGCCGCGGGCGGCGCTCGGCCTAGGGTTCTGGCCGAGAGGGGCGCGTGTGTTGAAATCGGGGAGCCGGAAGTGGGCGGCATGGGAGACAGCGCCGGGGGCGCGGGATGGCTGGCTGGGGTCATCGCAGCTCGCGCGGGGAGGCGCCGAACGGGGGTGGTCGGAGTCGGCTGGCGGAAGGCGAGGCCGGCGCACGGGGTCCGGAGGGCTCGGGTCGCCTGCAAGGGGCTATCGGCGGACAGGGACAGCAGCGGCGGAGGCAGGGCCTCCCGGTGTTGCAGGCTGGAAGAGCCGGGGGCGGCGGCCTCGGGAGGGTGGTGCCGGGTTGGATCGGGTTCGCTGATGGGCTCGGGCGGAGGACGGCGGTCGGGATCGGCTCCGGGAACTCGGGCTAGGGTTTGGGTTGAGGAAAAGGGGAAATGGAGTGTGATGGAGAGATGAGGAAGAGGGTTTTTTATAGGGGATGATAGGGGTTACAGAAGTTTGAAGGAGAAGTCGGCGTTAGGGAGCCCAGGAGTTGCCGGAGCGGCCGTTCGGGAAGGGGTTCGGCCAAGAGGCTGATGGAATAAATGGAAATGAGAGAGAGAGTTAAAAAAAAAATTTAAAAGGAAAATGTTAAATTTTCTTTTCTTTATGAAAAATCAATAAATATTATATCAAATAATATTTCAACTAATGATTTCGAAAACCAAGATTTGCTTGGATTCGAACTTGGGTTCGGAAACAGGTCCGGGACTTGGGAACGGGTTCAGGATAGGTCTGGTCCAACTCAATATTCCAGAAAATAATTTTTTCTAAAATATGAAAATGGTAATAATTAAATAGCAACAATTTTATAAGTAATTTTTACAGGTTTTGACTAAACTCTAAAAATTCCAGAAATGATAATTTAATTTAATTTGTAATAAATAAAATAACACTAAATAAGTTAATAAAAATTACGGATTTCACAACCTTCCCTTCTTAGAAATTTTGTCCTCGAAATTTAAAGGTAGGGTCAGAGGTACAATCATGCAATCACGCCTCAAACAGTCTGAGTATTATTTTTTTCAATATCTTTATGTCTAACTAGACTCAACTGTCATTTATCAATCGTACCTTCTTTCCTTCTTAAGAATAAAGTCGTTCTCCATGATTATGAGTTCTCATTTCCATTCCTGTATTGCCAATCACCTAAAAAAATTTGTCTTCCACACTTTCACATATCATCTATCTTGTAATATAGTATGTACTTCTTTCAGTTTTCTAACATGTTCAAATTTTTAACTCTATGACTATGTCTTGTCTTACTACTTCAGTATCAAGCCTCGGTACCCAATATCATATTTAAAATCCAACACTCCTATTTGTCATGATCTGTAAAGTTTTATCATTTCTTACTCATGAGTGATCACTCTTGTGATTTTAGACTAACATGTATATATCCTGATTTCAA
Source organism: Iris pallida (assembly GCA_029216955.1). NCBI lineage: Eukaryota > Viridiplantae > Streptophyta > Magnoliopsida > Asparagales > Iridaceae > Iris > Iris pallida. Next base: position 4,009,676 of record JANAVB010031219.1, read on the forward strand.
TTCTTTATTTATATATTTGATCCCGAACTCTTATGGTTTCTAATTTGTAATCTTTTGCATCCTTCAATTCATATGTTTACAACCTTAATTAGTTACATCTTAACTCCATAGTTTCTTGTTTCGATTATCCCTTTCCTGATTCATCATGAATCTTCCTATAGTGCATCTCCATACTTATCATTTAGCTACCTCTAATCCACACTGTCCATTTTCTTAACATTCACATCATTAATTTATCCCTTCCTAGGTTTAAGTTCAATTACGAGTGTTTTATATTTATCTCATAATCCATGTACTCCATAAGTTCCTTCAATAGATCGTTCCAATTTAATTCATCAGACATAATCAGATTCGAGGCATGATTGCTAAATATAAAGATAAAAAGTAAACATGTTTAGAATCTTCTAGACAGAGTTTAGAATATTTTGTTGTGATCAAAATCATGAGTAAACATCGAGATATAATTTAAATAATCATAACAAGTTTAAAGTTTTAAAATGAGATCAAATAAAATAGAAAGGTCATAAAATACGACATCAATTTATTTGAGAAACAAAAGATAATGTAATTTTCCGAAATGAGGGACAATTTTCAATAAAAACTGGTATGAGGGATAGGAGTTTGTGACTCAGAAAGAATCAACAAGTTGTACGATTTTAAGATAGTGAGGGTGATTTAAAATAACCATGACAAGAATATAATCCGATAAAATATTTCTGGAAGTGGGAGTAAGTGCTAGGATACAAATCCTCAGAATGATTAAAAATAACCATGATATGAATATAGCCTTATTAATATTCGAAAACCACTATTTTTAAGTCACTTTGTTTCAAATTCATGCCTCGCCAGTGTGCACCTGACTGCAATAAATTTTTGACTCCATAACTTGAATAATTTAGTTTACCGAGTAATCTTCTAACTTTATCCATTTCATGGCTAAGCAAACATAGAACAAAGTCTCAATAATATTTGGAATCCTAACGATTATCTGTCATTATTTCAACTTAGAGTTTATGCCTCGCCAGTGCACAACTAGCTGCAGTAAACTTGCAGTTTTCCATAATTTAGATAAATGACTATCACGTAAATGTGCGGAGTCATGTTAGGTTGCTAAATATTTCTTCAGCTTTGTCCATGTGAATTTCAAAGAAATTTCAAAAATTCAAACGAGTTTAAAGTTCTAAACAGGATAGAAAATGTAGATGACTGTTCTTCTGATATCAAGAGATTTATCAAAATATATGTTTGAGATTCAAGAGACTGGGCTAAAATCAAGAGGAGTATCTGTTCTCCGATTTTTTTTTTCCAAAGATGAAACGATCAACCTTGATTTGAATAATTGAGTCAAACAGATAAGATAGAAGTATCACAGATTCAGATTAAGTAAGAAAAACCAATGAAAATATTCCTGTCAAATCACTCAGGGAATACAAAAAATTATTTTTAAGAAGAATAATTCCATAACTAAGGAAAGTTGGAAATTTGAGAGAAGGTAAGTTTCATTGATTCAAGGAAATTAAATTGAAATTGTCTAGTAATACCAAGAAATTAAATAGCTTTGGGACAGCTAAAAATCTCCTTGACTAAAGAAAATTTAACAATAGAATAGATTCAAAAATGTGATTAATTTTCTGACCGTTCCTGCTTCATGATCATAAAAGATTTCTAGGCCTTGATTTGATCAAGAAATTGCATAGAGAGAGTAGGGTTTCAAGATGAATAGAGGAAGTCAACAGATAAGAATATTCTCGGTCTTTGGAATAACTCAGGAGATAACAACCAATATTGAAATTGAAAATAACCCCTTTAAGAGAATCATGAACTAAACTAACTCTTCTGGTAATAATTGACCTTGAGGTTTAAATGATCCCAGAAGAATTTTGATTCAGGATTCATTCCGAGAATTTTAGTCAATTGGAAAGGAGATCAAGGCAAAAGGTTGAATAATGGTTATAGATACATATATTGGATAGATAAGAATTTATCAGGGTTGCTAAGAGAATTCGAAATTCTACATAGCGAACGAATCAAGATTTCAATTAAAGGTAGAGAAGTAATGAAGAATTCGAAATTTAGGTTTGATAAAGAAGAAGAAGACCAAAGAATTCAATCTTATTCCAAAAAAAATATGAATCCTAAGGTATACAAGAACCTGAAAATTATGGAAGAAAATTATCTCGAAAGTCATGGGACACTCAAAGGTACAATCAGCCTAATCTAGATAAGGTTTAGGAACAAACACAAACAAGGTATCCTACGAATCTATAAGCAGGCAAAAATAGATATTTAAGAAAATAATTTTCGGCCCTATAATGTAACATGGTGTATATCATCTAAGTGTTCTAGTTATTTCTAAAGTCTGTTTTCCTAAAGTCTCAACTATCCCTAGGTCAAGTTACAGAACTGTACGATGGTCTAGACTAAGTTGACTAGACCAATTTACAGATCTGACCTGCATGGGCCACTACAAAAACATGTCACGACCCGGTCCCAATTTCTTGGGTCGAATCTGTTACGCCCCGATTCGGCAGAATCGATAGTCGTCCCCGGGGCGTGATGCCGTGCAAGCCTAAGTTACGCTTGCACAAGGCGGTTCATAAGGTTATCCTGAACAATCCTACCGGACTCATTTGAGATAGGAATGGCTAAACTTATTGTCCCAGGAAGAAAGCTAATAAAAGCAAAGGTCAAGAATATCTTGGTTTAACAGAAGTGAGTCAAAATATTATTTTTTCCCTATCGTACTCTGATTGCTAGATGAACAACATATGTAAGAGTACGCAGAGAAATTGAACACATTCATTTGGAAAAGGAAACTTGCATTTTCATTTATAATAAGTTAGGTTACAGACTCGATTAAAAAAGAGGCCTCGCGGGCTTACAACCGACATCATTGAGATAGTTATTCCATACATTTACATCCCTTTTTACAACATCAAAACGACTCTCTAAGACTTGGGATCGACGAGAGTTTGTGACTCATGATGCGGTTGGGTTGGAGTCTTCAAAATATTGCAGAGTTAGCCTTCGCACTCGCAAGGCTTCAAAAGAAAGGAGCGTCGCCTTCAGTTCCTTGGCACGCTATCCTGGTTCCGAGTACCTATTGAAAGCGAGGGTCAGCACTTTACACTTTGTGCTGGTGTGTGGCAAGTTAAATCCCGTGCTCTCATTTGTTGAAGAATTCAAGTGAGCGTGCATGCAAATATTTAGTGAAGTTTCTAGCCATCCTACTCAATTCAAACTTATATTTGAAAGCACAACCGTATAATGATGATAGATCTTACCCCCGGCAGAGCGTGCCGTCGTAGCGTAAACTTACCATGTTCTTCCCTGTCATGTTGATAATAATAAAACGTAATAGAGTGCGTTCGTGAAGGTCACTGACACGACAAGCCATCCTGGACATATAGCTTGGTAGACAGAGGTCCTTCAACGCATGTAGCGAGCCCCGTTGAAAGCCACTGCCTACCGTGGCATGCATCCGACATAGCTATCCATGTTTCTTCCTAGGCCGGAATGGTCCCGTGGCCTCAGGATACCGTCCGAAGAAACAATCGCCCTTGTCGACAAGTTGTCCATGACCGTGCTAAGTTAATTTATTATTTCAAGGCACACCTTATAGTATCGTTGCGACATTTATTTAATCGATTCATCCTTCCTTAGCACGGTTCTATATGATTTGATAATTGCAAGCACGATAATATTATATGACAAGCATCTGTATAGTTCGTGTTCGTGGGATGTCGTGTGACCGTTCATCGGAATATCATTCATGTCGTTGTATTACCTCTAGCATAGCACATGTCTAGTATTGATAATGTATTAGAGAAGAGGGTCGAGGGAAGAAGGGTCAGCCACTCACCTTAGTATTTACTTGAGGCGAGAAATTGGTTGGCTGCGCTAGACGTTGCCTACACGATCACCTGAAATCGCACAAACAACCGATTAGAACACTGTGTTATTCAAGAAAATTCGATACGAATGCGAAGTTTGAAACGTAATCCATAAAAACCATCAAAAACATTCACGAAAACACATTCAGAAAATAAAGCCAAAACCAACACAAGCAGCGTAAAAAGTAGAGTAACGGGAGGTCTCTCCCGACTCAGTCGCAGTGTCAATCCTTGAGTCGCAATCTGCTGAATATGGGACTTGGTTCCGAAGAAGACATTCCATAACGGAGAATGAATCTTAACTCAACCGTTCCCGTTCGATCGATTCGATCGATCCCGACCTATCGATCCCGACCGAGTAGATAGCGACAGTGTTCCTTTCTCGCACACCCTGTAACATCCAGTTTTCCAGAAGAGGGTAATTTTGAAATTTTGTAATTTTAGTCTTTTAATAATGATATTTAAATGATGATATAATTTTTGGTAATTTTTAATCATTTAAAACTATTTTAAATCATGACTTATGATTTTGGTATTTTGATAGTGTAACCTTGGAGACTGGTTGACCATGGGGACCTAACCATGTGATTAGAATGACTATTTACAACTTTTTAGGCTAAGGGTATTTTGGTCATTTTGTGACTTTTGTATTATTTAGAATTTTGATTAATTGGTGAATTTTTGATTATTTTAATAATATTTAAATTGATGTATTATAATTTTGGTCATTTTTCATATTTAAATATTTTGGGAAAATTTTATATTATAATATTATTTTTATTGGATTTATTTAGTCGGATTTAAGTTTCGTCTCGTTCCGACTTGTATTGTGACCCGGGTAGCTTGAACTCTAGATGTGACCCAATATTAAGTTAAGCATGGCTCACAAGACCCAACATTAAGTTAGTTAATTAAACTAATTTTTATCATGTTAGAATGGTTAAGTTAGAGACTCAAAACTAGATCATTTTGACCCCAAACTTGAACCTAGTCTAGACTTAACCATATGAGACTAGAGAGGGACAATTAGGACATTTTCCATTAGCTCTAAGGGACTCTTTATGCCAGCTACCTTTAGGAGAGAATGATTCATTTTATTCATTACAATCTTGCCTCTTTTATTTTTCTTTTGTTCTTCCCCAATTTTAGAGAGCCTTCCCATTGATTTGATCTCCAAATCAAATCATTCCTTCACCAAACCTTCCCTCAATTATTCTCATTCTCTAAGGGAATGGTGCTACCAAGGATTGATAGAGGAGTGCAAGGAGGAGTGTCCACTTTGAGGGATCTTCGTATCGGAGCCGTGTCCTAAAGGATTTCATTGGGATTCCACTCCCAATAGGTAAAACCCATCCTCTAAATCGATTTTCTTTGCATATAAATTAGTTTTGAATCCGTAGGATCCATCCTCATGCATGTGTCCTATTTAGATTCGAATTTGAGGCCATTTGGAGCTCTCTTGAGAATTTTAGATATGTGTCTTGTGTCCTACTTGATAGATCCCAAATTAGGACACCCCATGTGTATATATGTATGATAATAGTTTAAATAGATATTTAAATTCAGTTTTATAATGGTTACAGAGTGGATTGATCTTTGTTAGGATGGTTAGAATGAGTTTCATTTGGATACCTATGTTTGTATGCAAGTATCTTGGCCTATATGTGTTCTTTTGTCAAATCCGTCATAATTTTCATCCACGTTTTTATTAACCAAAGCAACTTAGAAATGTCATAAATTTTAGCTTAGAACTCCGATTTATCTCCCATTTTTTTTAAAAGAACCATATCGAAGTTAGCTTTCCAAATATATATTTTAATAAGCCAAATGCTTTCTATAACTTTCTGTAAAATTATTTGAGTGTCAGTTGTACGAAAGACGAACGTGTTTCGGTATTTTCGCGATTTTGGGAGCTTCCAGACACGAAAATGTGATCCGTTTAAAGTTTCAGAAATCTAACACAAAGGGCTACGACATATTTTAATCCTAGAATTTAGTGAATGCCCAATTGGTACAATATTGGTTTTAAGTAGAAGAGTGACTATACGATATATGCATTTTGTGTAACCTATGAGCCTATGTAGTATGGATATTAAATAAATATAGAGTATGTAATGCATGATATGTTAGATGAATGAAATAATATATATATGATATATATTCTCTTTACATTAATGTATATATATGGTTGAATGCAAGCATGTAGGAATGTAATTAATATAATGCATATAAGCAATGCATGAATGAAAGAATGATATAAATGTATGCATGAAAGTATATAATGAATGCTAGATATGAATGCAAGATATATATGTAATGATAGATATGAATGCATAATGTATAAATATTGTAATACAATATATAATGATAATATGTATGGTAATGTAGAGTATATGATGCAAGCATGAATGAACGGAGGAAATACATGTATATAGGTAATATAAAATGTAATATATGAAATGAATGAATGATAATATATAACATGATATGTAAGGTAATGCAAGGTATGAAATATATGATGTGTGCATGTTTGTATGTCTCTAGGTTAAGGTATAAAATGATATTAATATACAATGTATGCATATGTATAAAACATGTAGGTAATGCATAGATGCATGAATGAAATGAATGTTTGTAATATATTAATATAAATACAAGTATCTAATATGTATGAATATATGTATAATATAATACAAGTATACATGTTTGTATCATGTAAATGTAATATACATGATATATATGTATGCATGTATACAAGGTAAGTATGTATGTATGTATTTCTATAAACTGAGTTAACCTATAACCTTTTATACACATGCATTCATACACCCTTTGACATCATGTATCCCATGTCACATACACCTACCTATCACTAAATTTTAGAACATTAACACATATTCTTTCACACACATGCCAAACAAACATACTCACTTACTCTTTTACCTCTCTTTCTCTCTCTCTCTATATATATATATATATATGTATGTGCCTATATATATAGCTTTCCGATAAAAAAAAAAAAAAAAAAAAAAAAAATATATATATATATATATATATATATATATATATATATATATATATATATATATGTGTGTGTGTGGGATGTACAAATAGGTAGCCTATATGTTATGAGTGTACTACAATATATTAGATATATATATATATTGTTATGTGTATATGTGTTTGTGGTTTGGTTTAGGCATGATATAGCCTATAGCCTGGGGCTCTTAGCCTATGGTATGTCTGTTTGCCTAGTGAGAGTTTAGTTAGACTTTTTTAGTCTTGATTAGGCCTAGAATAGACTAGTTAGACTAGTATAGACTTGTTGGTTTAGGTTTGACCTAGTTGACCTAGTGTCACGACCCGCACCCAATATTTGGGCACGAATCACGTACACGCCCAGCCTACGCCGCAGAGTCGGCGGTAGAACGCTGTAACCATATGATGAACAACCACGCAGTACATGGAATATATATATAACTCACGAGGAATTTATAACTCCAAAAATCCCAACTCAGCCAGTCATAAATATAGATAGAAATGTCTCACAATAAATGAAAGCTAAAATCAAAGTAATCTCTGCTACATGTCTCAAATTATCTCATAAACCAATACAAGGTCTCAGCACTAACTAACACATCTAAGATAAAGCAGCGGAATCATATGCTGCATAATCCTCCTGATAGACAAGGTCCGTCTCTAAGGCATCTCCCAAATACGGGCCATACTCCTCTGGACACACGATCTCATCGCCATCACCTAAAATTTGTTTGGTTACCCAGTCAGGATGGAACGAGTACAATTCATCGAATGCAGTTCCAAATATATGAAAATGACTATAAACAAAGGTTAGACACCAATCATGAGTTTTTAAAATAACAATAAAGACAAAAATAAAGAACGTAAATCGACAGTAAAGTAGAGTAAACAATACCTTCCCGACTGTTAGAAATACCTTGATATATGATCGGTCTGGGACATTACACCGTACGGTCTACGATATCTACTTACAGAAAAGTAACGATGTCTACAATGTCTACAATATCTACAATGTCTACAATATCTACAATGTCTACAATGTCTACAATGTCTACAATATCTACAATATCTACAATGTCTACAATATCTACAATGTCTACAATATCTACAATGTCTACAATATCTACAATGTCTACAATATCTACAATATCTACAATGTCTACAATATCTACAATGTCTACGGTCTGATCACATATCTTTGGCATTCCATATTCCCGACTCAATTGTTTATAATAAAATAAAATCCACATAATTGATGACTAATCAATGAGATATAGTGAAATTCAATATTGAAAACAGACAACAAACTGTACTCGCCTGGCGTCCTGAGCTGCTGGCACTGGTCAGAGTCCAAATCGAGGTCCAAGGAACCTATTTATAAAGCAGTGGTATCATTACATCAGAATGCAGTGAGTCTATTTAACATATGATTTCTACTGTCTAATTCTCAACCCCCTTCTTATCATGCTACAGGTTCACTTGAATTCTATAACCTGGTTTACTCTCCTGGACTTAACCCAACTTAATTGAATTGTGGGAAGACACAACCCAGGGTTATGGTCCTGCCATGCATATGTCTTTCCTGAAATATCTACATCCAAGGCAATTACCTTAAGTTAAAGCCCCAAAGGTTGTGAATAACTCTACATAAACCTACACCCCAGTTAGGTCTGTGTACCAGGAAGTCAAATGTGGTTTGGACTTGGCACCCCCAAGGTTGTTGTGTATAGGATCCTGGTTTCCAGGAAAATCAGCTGCTAGCATTTGTGTTATACAAAGGAGACCCTGGCTTGGATTTCCTGGGTAATGTTTTAGATTGCAGGAGCATACATGTTGGGTGGTTCTAAGGTCTTCCTGAGTAACCAGGGGATCTTGGTTACTCCCAAGACATGTAAGACTCTCTCCTCAATCAAAACAGTACACAAGTAGTTGCCCACCTTCCTGGTTTGTACAGGACTGAACAGTGGCTATGTCTATGCATCCCTGTTCCAGTCTGGACATTGGTATTCGTGCCCCTGCTGTCCAGTAAAGACATAGGAAGACTCAAACCTATTCTTGGCTGGAACTCCCTAAAAGTCTCCTGTGGATAATCCGGTTTTTCAGGATCCTGCCTCTTGTCATCTGTCAATTTGTGTGTTACTCAAATCTATATAGTAACTGCACAATCCAGTGTAGAATCTGGTTTCATTGTTGTGTGTAGGGGTGTTCAGGTGATTTAGATTGAACAACTACCAAGTATCCTTGTATACTGGAAACCCAGGGTGGTCATCTACCTACATGGTATTGGGGTTAGTCCCTGTTTTCTGGTGCAAGTATAGGTTATTGCTTCCCATGTGATTTCCTGTTACACAAAGTATCAGATATGTTTGTATGGTCCTTATTCCCAGACTAGTATGACTTGCCCTGATGCAAGATATAGGCAAAGCTGGAGTTTAGGTCCACTGTGCACATATGATGTAGATGGAAATCGAGCTACTAACAGAACCCATGAATCAAAGAATTTAAAGCAACACAGTTTAATAGAATTTGATACCTGTCTTGTTCCTGGAGTTGTGGCAATTATCTACAATGGTTTAAATCTGTTTGGTAACCAGGCTTATAGGAATAGGTCCCTACTTCCCTGTGCAACCGGTTATCCTCTATTTTGGAGGATGCAAGGCAAGATCTAGGGGATCTCCTATTGGTTCCCAGTTCTTATAAAGAGGTTGTAGACCACTCTACTCCATCCTAGTCTTTTCTAGACTTGTGTACCAAGAGTCCAAGGTGATATGAACCTGCCACCCTATATATTCTGGTGTCTTGATTTCTAGGAATTCGATTTCTTTCCTCAGTGTAATGGATGTCCCCTGCAACCTGTCTGGAGTATACACAGTTACATCCTAGGTCTGCCAGTTCTTAGGTGGGTCATATAACATCATGTGTCTGCTATAAGGTCCCTATTTGGCCTGTATCTGTGTAGTGCTTAATCCTGTGTACCTGATAAGGAATAGAACCAAACACCTATACTACCTTCTCCCCTGTTCTCTAGTGTACCTATTGAAGAGAACTACAATTACCTACCCCTATCAACTGTCCTGCAGTTCAGATATTAAGAATCTTGGGAGGGAAAGAAAACGTACCTTTGGCAACACCAACGATCTTGCTAGAACTCTGTTCGATCTCTTGAGAGGCAGGAGACTATGGGATTTGCTAGGGTTTGGAGAGAAATACGCAAGAGAAAACTCTTATTTATATATATATAGACTTGGATGGGTTCAGGAGAATACTTAGAGAGATTCACTAGTTTGAATTCCGATTTGATCTAATCCCTTGAGGTTTAGGAGGGATTCCATATCTGCTTCTGATTTGGAGTACAGATTCCTATACGTGCATTTGAATATTTGAAAACAGCATTAGCACATGGGCCCCTGGCATTTGCACAATTTTTGCAAGAAGGCTCCATATTTATGGAATGTTCAGATGGGCACTAGATGCATCTGCTATTAGGGATCAGGGACCTTGATTGTCTTGAAAAGATAACTAATAATTGAATAATAATAAAATAAAAGAAAAATTTTAGTTGGGGCTCACAAGTCTATCCTCCTTAATTTAATTTCGTCCTCGAAATTCAACTGAAGGGTAGTGTAGAAAACTGTACCTCAGTTCTCAAAGAGGTAGGGGTAGCGCTCGCGCATCTCATCCTCTCTCTCCCACGTGGACTCGCCCGGGGAGTGGTGCCTCCATGCGACGCGTACCAAGGGAATCACTTGATTCCTCAGCACCTTCTCTCTACGGTCCACGATCTCCACGGGCTGCTCCTGGTAACTGAGACTCGGTCCCACTTCGATCTCCGAATGGTCCAAGACATGACTGGGGTCCGCCACGTATCGTCGCAGCTGGGATACGTGGAACATGTTGTGCACTCCTTCCAGTGCAGGCGGCAAGGCTAATCGGTATGCTACTGCACCGATTCTCTCGAGAATCTCAAACGGTCCAATGAAACGTGGACTGAGTTTGCCGCCTTTACCGAAACGGATAGTGCCACGTGTTGGAGAAATTTTCAAGAACACCAAGTCTCCGACCTACATACTCACAATGTTAACACGAAAACTCATAACTACCCAAGCAATTAAATCTTGAATAAATTCTATACCTCAAACTCTAACGGCCTACGGTAACTGTCGGCCCAGTGTTTCTGCCTGTCCTGAGCCACGCGAAGCCGCTCTCTAATCATCTTGACCTTCTCCGCAGCATCTACTACCATCTCCGGTCCCAATAATGCACGCTCTCCCACATCGTCCCAAGACAGCGGGGTACGACATCTCCGACCATACAACGCCTCAAAAGGGGACATCTCGATACTAGCTTGGTAGCTGTTGTTATAGGAGAACTCCACGAGATGAAGGTGGTCCTCCCATGAGCCGCCAAAATCTAGCATGCATGTCCGCAGCATATCCTCGAGCGTCTGAATGGTACGCTCCGACTGTCCATCTGTCTGCGGATGATAAGCAGTGCTGAACTTGAGCGCTGTGCCCAAGCTGGCCTGTAAGCTCCTCCAAAAATGGAAGGTGAACCTACTGTCACGGTCCGACACGATACTCACTGGAACCCCGTGCAAACGGACTATCTGCTTCACATAAAGCTCTGCCAGCTTCTCTGTAGACAACCCCACTTTAAATGGAATAAAGTGGGCCGATTTGGTCAACCTGTCAACGATGACCCAAATCGCATCCTTTCCGCCTGATGACCGCGGAAGACCGGAAACGAAATCCATAGTGATGTGTTCCCATTTTTACTCGGGTATCGGTAGTGGCTGCAACAAACCTCCTGGTCTCTGCCTCTCGGCTTTGACCTGCTGACATACGAGGCACCTAGAAACGAAGCGAGCTACTTCGCGTTTCATGCCATACCATCATACGTGGTTGCGCAGATCTTTGTACATCTTATTGGCTCCCGGATGTAAGGAATACTGGGAGCGATGTGCCTCTTGCATAACTTCTTCTCTAAGCTCTCCACTCGGTACACAAAGTCTCGTCCCGTGTCTCAATGAACCATCATCTGCAATAGTGAAAACATCCCGCGATCTAGCTCGTACTTGTGCTATGATTTCCTTCAGTTGTTCATCCTGATGTTGTGCCTCCCGAATCCTGTCCATCAGCCCTGACTGAATCTGCATGCCCATCATCTGCATCTCAGCTCCCGGAATGACGATCTCGATGCCCAAACTCTCTAAATCCGCTAACAAGTGACGATCTCGGGTCAAGCACATTGTCACGGGATACCTGCTCAAAGCATCCGCAACAACGTTGGCTTTTTCCGGATGATACTGCAGTGATATGTCGTAGTCACTCATCAGCTCAAGCCATCTTCGCTGCCTCATGTTCAACTCCTTTTGCGTGAAGACGTACTTCAAGCTTTTGTGGTCAGTGAAGATCTCCACTCGCTCTCCGTACAGATAGTGTCTCCACAGCTTCAAGACGAAGATCACGGCAGCCAACTCAAGGTCATGAGTGGGATAGTTCTTCTCATGCGGTCTCAACTGTCGAGACGCATAGGCTATCACTCTCTTGTTCTGCTCTAAGACACAGCCCAGTCCTTTACCCGAGGTATCACTATAAATGGTGAAACCTCCCGATCCCGAAGGCAAAGCTAAGATAGGAGCTGTCGTCAATCTCTTCTTCAACTCATCGAACGCAGCTTGGCAATCGTCCGACCACACGAATTCCACATCCTTCCTGGTGAGCCTAGTGAGTGGCTCTGCAATCCGAGCGAAGTCCTGCACGAACTTCCGATAATACCCTGCTAGCCCCAAGAAACTCCGTATCTCTGCCACTGTAGTCGGTGTCGACCATGCTTCATGTAGTTGACTAGAGTTGACCAAAGGTTGACTTTAGCCGAGATTGACCCCAAACTTCATGTAGATGCATTGTAGCAGTCTATTTTCTTATTTTAGACTTGTTGTGACTTGTACTGTTCTATAGGAGACAGACACCACTCCTCGGACAGTATATTCTCTTCGGACATTCAGGATACCAGGCGAGTACATTCTCTGATCATTTCATATCCTGCTTAGAATTATTTCCTGTATTAAATTACTTTACTTGTTACTATCACGTTGGTCACATATATTGGTACTATATGGATCCTTTCTTGAGATATTATCCTTAGGGAGCATCGGGTACTACATGTTCTGTGCGTTTCACTTACATGGCGTATCACTATGTTTTATTGATTCTTTCATCACTTGTGACATATACTCTTATGATCACAGAGTCTCCTAGAATCCTTATCCTATTTACTGGATATCCTAGAATCTCCTAGAATACCCATTTATGGGACATCCATGTATCACCCTTCGGGGGCCTTTGCATGGAATCATAACATAACCTGGTTGGATACTTGTGTATTGATTGGGGGTACGGGAGAGTAGAAGTAGACATGTGAATAATACCCAAGTAGTATCTCATCAGAATCTTTCCATAGTGTCTCATCAGAATCTCATATGCCATTTACATGTCTATATTGTACTCTAACTCACTAGCCACTGTTAGTCTCTATTTATAGTAGATATTTCTATTACAGCTCTATCTCTGTTTACATACTGCATTTCTTTCAGTACCTATATCTTACTTTACTGCATGATTATATTTTCTAACCTGCTATGAACTGTTGAGATGTATTGTGCTCGCTCCTGTCCTGACTGGACCTGTTGATAAATTTTTCAGATAGCCTGGAGGTTGCCTGCTAGCCTAGAGGAGACACAGTAGAGGTTGTATAGATAGCTAGCATTTTGCTTATAGCTTGTTTCAGTTGTCTTGAGTTGTATTTACGGATTACTGTATTTGAGCTTTGAGATGCATTTCTGGATTTGTGTATCTTAGACACTTAGACTTCTATCTGTTGTATCTCTTTTGGATTTTATATTTTATCTATCTTCTATTATGTTCTACCTTAGATGTGATTGATTTTACATTCTGCCATGTCACCCCCATTCGGGGAGTATAAACTGCTTAGCCTTATACTGTTAGATGCATGAGACCTAGGACAGCGTTCTTCCGCGACACTGCGGCGTAGGTCGGGCGTTGTTACGTTCTCGTACCCTTACTCTAGGGTGCGGGTCGTGACACACCCCGTGGATGAATAACGGGGTACGATGTAGGGACGGGACACTACACCATAACCAACTAAGAAAAAGTTTCGTCCTCGAAACTTAAGAACAGAACCTACCTCTATGAAAACAATGAAGGAAACTTTTTCTTCATCTCTGACTCGAGTTCCCATGTCGACTCTTCTGTCGCATGGTTCCTCCAGAGTACGCGAACGAGAGGGATCACCCGATTTTCCAGCAGCTTATCCTTGCATTCTAAGATTTGAACTGGCTCTTCAACGTAGGATAAGTCGGACTTTAGCTCCAGCTGGCCAAAATCTACCACGTTGCTAGGGTCGTGCACGTACTTCTGCAGCTGGGAGACGTGGAAGACATTATGCATACCATCAAGCGCCGACGGTAGGGCAATTTTATAGGCCACTGGAGCGACCCGCTCGTGTATTTCGAACGGCCCAATGAATCTCGGACTCAGCTTTCCCTTCGCGCCGAACCGAGTAACTCCTCGCATGGGCAACACCTTCAGGAACGCATGATCGCCCACCCGGAACTCAAGCGATCTTCGATGGGTGTCGGCGTAGCTCTTTTGCCGACTCTGTGCAATCTTCAGTCTTTTTCGAATTAGCTTGACCTTTTTCATAGTCTGTTCTACCGGCTCCGGGCCGAGTATCTGCCGTTCTCCGACTTCATCCCAGCAAATGGGCGATCTGCACTTCCGGCCGTATAAAGCTTCATACGGCGCCATTTGGATGCTGGACTGGTAGCTATTGTTGTATGCAAATTCTGCCAGCGGTAGGTGGACGTCCCAGCTTGATTTGAAATCAATTGCGCAGAGTCGTAGCATGTCTTCGAGAATCTGATTAACGCGCTCCGTTTGGCCGTCAGTCTGAGAATGGTAAGCTGAGCTGAACTGCAACTTGGTATCCAATACCGACTGAAGGCTACTCCAGAACTGCGATATGAACTGTGAATCCCGATCAGAGACGATGGATACTGGAACTCCGTGCAGCCGTACTATCTCGTCAAGATAAATCTGCGCCAGGCGATCAACGCTCTAAGTAACTTTGATGGCAATAAAGTGCGCTGACTTGGTTAGTCGATCGATGATGACCCAGATGGCGTCGCTCCATCGTGGTGTCTTCGGCAGGCCAACAATAAAGTCCATCATGACATGAGCCCATTTCTACTCTGGAATGGCAAGGTTCTGTATCTCCCCGCCCGGTCGCTGATGCTCAGCTTTCACCTGCTGACAGGCCATACATTATGACACGAAGAGCGCCACATCTCTCTTCATTCCGTGCCACCAGAAGGTCGTGCGGAGGTCCTTATACATCTTGGTACTGCCTGGATACAAGATATATTTCGTAAAATATGCCTCCGACAATATCTCCTTTCGTAGTTCTGAATTATCCGAAACACATAGTCGGCCATTTATTCTCAGCACGCCGGTCTTATCTTCCGTAAAGTCGATCGCACTACCTGTCGAAATTTGCTCGTGCATTTTCTTCAGGTACGTATCATCCTTCTGAGCGGCCTTGATCTTTTCTAGCAAACTCGGCTCTAACTGCAGCTGCGCCAATCGTATATCCCTGAATCGAACCCGAAGATCGATGCCCATTTCTTCTAGATCTTGTAGTAGTCTGCGGTTGATAGATAGCGAGACAAGATATTTTCGACTTAGAGCGTCCACCACCACATTTTCCTTGCCCGGAGTGTAGTCGATCGTCAAGTCATAGTCTTTGATCAGTTCGAGCCAGCGCCTCTGTCACAAGTTCAATTCCTTCTGGATGAAGAGATACTTGAGGCTCTTGTGGTCGGTACAGATCGTGCATGCCAC
The DNA here is from genome assembly GCA_029216955.1 of Iris pallida. Taxonomy (NCBI): domain Eukaryota; kingdom Viridiplantae; phylum Streptophyta; class Magnoliopsida; order Asparagales; family Iridaceae; genus Iris; species Iris pallida. The sequence goes on from JANAVB010031219.1 coordinate 4,025,529, forward strand.
ACCATATAGATAGTGATGCCACAATTTTAACACGAACACAATCGCCGCTAACTCCAAGTCGTGCGTAGGATAGTTCTTCTTGTGCGGCTTTAACTGTCTGGAGGCGAATGATATCACCTTGTTTCGCTGCATGAGCACATATCCCAAGCCCTGGCTTGAAGCATCGCTGAATATCTAAAAACCCTCTGGCCCATCCGGAAGTGCGAGTATAGGTGCCAAAATTAGTTGCTGTTTCAGCTCCTGGAATGAAGCTTCACAGTCATCCGACCACTCATACACGACTTCCTTTTGATTGAGGTGAGTCAGTGGCGATGCAATCTTCGCGAAGTCTTTCCCGAAGCGTCGATAGTATCCCGCCAAACCAAAAAAGCTTCGAATCACACTAGCAGATGCAGGCCGCTTCCAATCAGCAACAGCTTCCACTTTCTTCAGGTCGACTGCAATGCCTTCGGACAAAATGATGTGACCAAGAAAGGATACGCTACTTAGCCAAAAATTGCACTTACTCTGCTTCGCGTACAATTCATTTTCTCGAAGTGTCTGAAGCACGGCCCGTAGATGTTTTGCATGGTGCGCCATGTCCTTCGAGTAGACGAGAATATCATCAATAAAGACTACCACAAATTTATCAAGGAAGGGTCAAAATACCCGATTCATCAGATCCATGAAGGCGGCAGGGACGTTCGTCAGGCCGAATGGCATCACCAGGAACTCGTAGTGGCCATACCGAGTGCGAAAGGCTGACTTTTGCACGTCGTCTGACTTGATCTTGAGTTGATGATAGCCCGAGCGGAGATCAATCTTCGAAAATACCGAGGCGCCTTGCAGTTGATTGAATAAGTCGTCTATGCAGGGCAATGGGTACTTGTTCCGGATGGTAGCCTTGTTCAGGTCTTGGTAATCGACGCACAGACGCATGGACCCATCCTTCTTCTTTACGAATAACACGGGCGCTCCCCACGGTGAAATACTAGGCCGAATAAACCTTTTGTCGAGTAACTCTTGTAACTGGACCTTGAGTTCCTTCAGCTCGGCGGGAGCTATTCTGTATGGGGCCTTAGAAATCGGTCGAGTATCGAGAAATGTATCGATGCTGAACTCGATTTCTCGGTCGAAGGGCATGTCGGATAGCTCGTCCGGGAGCACATCGGAGAATTCTGCCACAACGCAGTCTGACCCGCATTTGCACCATCCTTTCGCATGTCTCGGACGGACGCCAAATAGCCTTCGCACCCAGAATGCAGCATCCTCCGAGCAGAAATTGCCAAAATCAGCATGCAGGTCGACGATGCCCCACCACACGAAAAGCAGAATTCAGGCACTCCTATTATGCGGAAGGTGACCGTCTTTCTGGCACAGTCTATGGTTGCGTTGCACGGTCCGAGCCAATCTATTCCCAGAATGATATCAAAGTCCTTCATATCTAGGACTATAACATCAAGACCGATCTTTTGACCGTCGATACAGATAATCCCATCAGCGCAGGCTAAATTAGTGAGTATCGGTGTTCCGGATGGTGTGCTTACGCTAAGGTCGAGATCTAATGATATTATCAAAAATTTGTGCTCGACGGCAAAGTCCGCCGATATAAAACTATTCGAAACCCTTGAATTAAATAGTATACGAGCAGGCACATTATTGAAACTAAGTATACCTGTCACGACCGTATCTGACGTAAGTACTTCATCTCGAGTCATGGCGTAGACGCGGCCCTGGGCATTAGGACGACGGTCTTGGCCATTTTGCGGTATGGGTTGAGGTGCTCGAGGCACCGAAACTTGATTCCTCGGACGGTGCTGAGGATGCTGAGGCGCGTCCAAGTTGTTTCTTCTACGCTTCGGGCAATCTCCATGAAAGTGACCCCTTTTTCCGCAAATGAAACATCCGCCATTTTGAACTTCCGAGTCGACGGCGAGATGTCCGTTCCGGTTGCATTTTGTGCAGTGAGGTCCCTGGTTTCGCACCTGATGTCCGCCCTGGTGCCCGTTGTTCGGACGCTTGGTCATGTTGTTTCCTTCCGCGTGGTTAGGGCATTTGTGATTGTAGGTATGCACAGCGCCGGCAGCACCTGGAGGATATTGGCGTTCAAGACGGAGGGCTTAGTTGAGAGACTCCCACATCATTTTGTATTGCGGAACGGACACATGGGCATGGATGGATGGTCGTAGACCCACTTCGAACCGTCGAGCATGACTCGCCAGGGAGGGCAGAAATTCTCCAGCAAACTTGGCTAACTTATTGAACTCTGCTGCATACTGCCGTACCGTCATATTCCTTTGCTTTAGCCGCATAAATTCATTTTCCTTCTTTTTTCGAACGGCTTCGGGAAGGTACTCGATCTCGAACTTCTCGCGGAAGGTGGCCCAAGAAATTGCCGCTGTCTCGTCGTCGCGTCTGATCGCTCGCTTTTGCACGACCCACCAGTCGTACGCGTTCGACCGGAGTAGAAGTTGAGCGCATTCAACTTTCTTGGACTCTTTGACGCCCAGAATCTCGAACTTATCTTCCAGTTTCTCCAACCAGTCGATCGCCAAGGAGGGGTCTTTCGTGTCGTTGAAGGAAGTACGACAGCTCTTTATGAATTTTGACACATCGAAGTTGGAACTTCTCGGTGCTGCATGTGTAGGCTCGGGTGCCTCCGGATTGACTTTACTTTGTCTAGCCGTCGGCTCATTTACGGTATGGGTTGTCGCAGAGTTGTTGTTGGCCACCACCGTTTCAACGATCTGCTGGAGAGTATCAGGCTGCTGCTGTTGCAACTTGATTTGTGCATCGAATCGGGCCTCGAACTGAGTCTGACGTGCCTCCGTCTGCCGTCGATGTTGCTCATTCTGGCGTTGACTCTCATCAGCTTGTCATTGTTGTGCTTCCAGCATACGCAACATTCGCTCAATGGCATCGTTGGAGGGTCCGGGTCTCGAGCTACTCGAGCCGCTCGAAGCACTTTCTTCGTTCGCCGCTACGTTCACCGACGTGCCTTCTAGAATTTTTAAGGCAAAATACATTAGTCACCAACTTATTGCGGGCTCACTCGTATGGAACGACATATCTCATCGATACGAGATCAACGATTTTGAGACTAAAAAATCGATACTGGAGGCCAAGGACGTAAAGCCGTGCTCTGATACCATTATGTCATGCCCCGATTCGGCAGAATCGATAGTCGTCCTCCGGGCGTGATGCCGTGCAAGCCTAAGTTGCGCTTGCACAAGGCGGTTCATAAGGTTATCCGAAACAACAGCATATGTAAGGGTACGCAGAGAAATTGAATACATTCATTTGGAAAAGGAAACTTGTATTTTTATTTATAATAAGTTAGGTTACAGACTCGATTACAAAAGAGGCCTCGCGAGCTTACAACCGACATCGATGAGATAGTCATTCCATACATTTACATCCCTTTTTACAAACATCAAAATGACTCTCTAAGACCTGGGGTCGGCGAGAGTTTGTGACTCATAATGCGGTTGGGTTGGAGTCTTCAAAATGTTGCAGAGTTAGCCTTCACACTCGCAAGGCTTCAAAAGAAAGGAGCGTCGCCTTCAGTTCCTTGGCACGCTATCCTGGTTCCGAGTACCTGTTGAGAGCGAGGGTCAGCACTTTACACTTTGTGCTGGTGCGTGGCAATTTAAATCCTGTGCTCTTATTTGTTGAAGAATTCAAGTGAGCGTGCATGCAAATATTTAGTGAAGTTTCTAGCCATCCTACTCAATTCAAACTTAAGCACAACCGTATAATGACGATAGATCTTACCCCCGGCAGAGTGCGCTGTCGTAGCGTAAACTTGCCATGTTCTTCCCTGTCATGTTGATAATAATAAAACGTAATAGAGTGTGTTCGTGAAGGTCACTGGCACGACAAGCCATCCTGGACATATAGCTTGGTAGATAGAGGTCCTTCAACGCAGGTAGCGACCCCGTTGAAAGCCACTGCCTATCGTGGCAAGCATCCGGCATAGCTATCCGTGTTTCTTCCTAGGCCGAAACGGTCCCGTGGCCTCGGAATACTGTTCGAAGAAACAATCGCCCTTGTCGACAAGTTGTCCATGACCGTGCTAAGTTAATTTATTATTTCAAGGCACACCTTATAGTATCGTTACGACATTCATTTAATCAATTCATCCTTCCTTAGCACGGTTCTATATGATTTGATAATTGTAAGCACGATAATATTATATGACAAGCATCTGTATAGTTCGTGTTCGTGGGACGTCGTGTGACCGTTCATCGGAATATCATTTATGTCGTTGCATTACCTCTAGCATAGCACATGTCTAGTATTGATAATGTATTAGAGAAGAGGGTCGAGGGAAGAAGGGTCAGCCACTCACCTTAGTATTTACTTGAGGCAGGAAACTGGTTGGCTACGCTAGACGTTGCCTACGCGATCACCTAAAATCGCACAAGCAACCGATTAGAACACTGTGTTATTCAAGGAAATTCGATACGAATGCGAAGTTCGAAACGTAAGCCATGAAAACCATCGAAAACATTCACGAAAACGCATTCAGAAAACAAAGCCAAAACCGACGCAAGTGGCGTGAAAAGCAGAGCAACGGGAGGTCTCTCCCGACTCAGCCGCAGATTCAATCCTCGAGTCGCAACCCGCTGAATATGGGACTTGGTTCCGAAGAAGCCATTCCATAACGGGGAATGGATCTTAATTCAACCGTTCCCGTTCGATCGATTCGATCGATCCCGACCGAGTCGAAAGCGACAGTGTTCCTTTCTCGCACACCCCGTAGATGAACAACGAGGCACGATGTAGGGACGGGGTACTACAGAATCGGATCATGCCCAGCCTGTACCGTTGTTGAGACGGCGGCAGTAAGCTGTATCAAGCAGTGAAACACATGCAGATAAAATTCTAACGAAATATCAAAAAAATTTATTCAATTTGAAAAGCCTGAAATACAACGAACATTAATACAACATTCAATTATTACACTTGTTTCTAGAAGAAAAATAAATACTAATCCAGCTCTTAAGATTCTGGGGTTCCAAGTTCTGCGGGACCAGAGTTAGACATCAGATCCTCGATGACGGAATCACCTAAAAATGTTGGTCTCCAGTTAGGAGGGAGCAAAGTACAATTTATGATAATCCAACAATTGAAATAATAATAGAGTTATGCACTTTTAAACAATTTGAAATAAATAGTTCTCCAGCAGTTAAAACATTGTGATGTGAATAGGCAATGAATATGACCGGATTGGGTTGTACAGTTGTATCCTATTGATACGGTATGGCTTATCCCCGTGTGTATGAGGGATAAGCTAACACGGTCAGTATATTATTTTGGATATGGTCATACTCATTACACTACTCCCCCAGTACCCAACAATCAATCAGTCAATTCTCTTAGAGAGAGTTCCGTGTTGCATCGTGGTTTAAACTTGTAATAAAACGATTACTAAATAATTGGTAAACTAACACAAATTGTACTTACCTTGGTTACGACTGGATTCGATGTTGGTTCCGGGATGATGCTAGTACAGTCCTCGAAACCCTACAATTAAGAATTCCTGACTTAGCACCAATATTCAATCCATATCTAGGTGTGCTAGTTACAATCTCTAGTCTTTGTCCTAATCAAATTTTAGGTTATTTACAACTCTACTTTAGAACGCTTATCGAGGTGAGTTACTCTCTTACGAAGAAAAGTCAATTTAACTTTGTATTTGGAAAAACTCGTAGTTATTGATTTATTTGGTAAAATTTTATATTTTGTATTATATATAAAATTAATATTTTTCTTTAAATGAGAAAAAGTGAATTTGCAATAAATTTGTAATTTCCTAATTATTTTATTGTGAGAAAATAATATTTAAATTTTATAAAATAATTATATTATCGTTTTACGTCAATCAACCAACCAGAAATAAAATAAAATTTTACAATATTACAAAACCACAGATATTAAATAAAAGCTGGGCTTATGCACTTACAGACCATTTTACATAAATTGAAATAAGAGAAAAGGTTAGTTAGTTCTAAATAATATTCTACACTTTAATTACAAAATAAGATTAATAAACTAAATTAAAATAAATATTATTAAGAGTCTCAGACTTGGTCCAATCGTCATAAAATAGCTAATGCCTCAACATCCGGGTAAAATCGATTTCGTTTGCATTTCGCTAGGGCCCACGGACCGGTATGGTCGTCGCCCAAAAATCCATTTTAATAAATATTTCCGAAAATCAATTTAAAACTTATTTATAAAATTTTATAAAATTTTGGGCAGCATTCCCTCTATATTCGGGATAACCCAAAACTGGAAAAATGCGCCAACAATTATCCCAAACCAGGGAAAACCCCAAGAATTAACTTCCAAAACTATTTTTACACAAAATTAAATTCACAGAATAATTTTCGAAGCTTAATCAGAACCCGAAATATAATCGGAAATCCTGAAATGAAATCGGAAATCACAGCACCCAAAAATCCAGAAAACACATTTCGAAAAAAAATCCAAAATAACCACAGAACATCACAGAAACGTCTCCAGAAAATCCGAAGTCACTTCCTTGACCTAAAACCGAATTCCTGGAAGGGAATCGGGGACCAATTTCATCATCGACGACCGAAATGGAACGGGACAAAGGAATTATACCTTGGGTTGCTCGGCTAGAGCTCTCAGATGAAGATATAGAAAATAAACGGGGACAGCAGCGGAATCGGCACGACGAAACCGCGGAAAATGCGAACAGCAGGTCGGGAAACCCGCGGACAGCGCTGGACAGATCAACGGGGCACGGGGCTCGCGGGAAAGTCCGGCGGAGGCCGGAGGGGAGCGGTCCGGAGGTGGACCGAGCCGCGGGCGGCGCTCGGCCTAGGGTTCTGGCCGAGAGGGGCGCTGATGCTGAAATCGGGGCGCCGGAAGTGGGCGGCACGGGAGACAACACCGGGGTGCGCGGGGTGGCCGGCTCGGGTCGTCGGAGCTTGCGCGGGAAGGTGCCAAGCGGGGTTGGCCGGAGTCGGCCGGCGGAAGACGGGGCCGGCGCATGGGTTCCGGAGGGCTTGGGTCGTCGGCCAGGGGCTGTCGGCGGACAGGGACAGCAGCGGTGGGGACAGGGCCGCCCGTGGTTGCAGGCTGGAAGAGCCGGGGACGTCGACCTCGGGAGGGTGGCGCCAGGTTGGATCGGGTTCACTGATGGGCTTGGGCGGAGGCCGGCGGTCGGGATCAGCTCCGGGAACTCGGGCTAGGGTTTGGGTTGAGGAAAAAGGGAAATGGAGTGTGATGGAGAGATGAGGAAGAGGGTTTTTTATAGGGGATGATGGGGGTTACAGATGTTTGAAGGAGAAGTCGGCGTTAGGGAGCCGAGGAGTTGCCGGAGCGGCCGTTCGGGAAGGGATTCGACCAAGAGGCTGATGGAATAAATGGAAATGAGAGAGAGAGAGAGAGAGAAAGAAATTTTTTTTAAAAAAAATGTTAAATTTTATTTTCTTTATAAAAACTCAATAAATATTATATCAAATAATATTTCAACTAATGATTTCAAAAACCAAGATTTGCTTGGATTCGAACTTGGGTTCGGAAACAGGTCCGGGGCTCGGAAACGGGTTCGGGACAGGTCTGGTCCAACTCAATATTCCAAAAAATATTTTTTTCTAAAATATAAAAATGGTAATAATTAAATAGCAACAATTTTATAAGTAAAATTTTTACAGGTTTTGACTAAACTCTAAAAATTCCAAAAATAATAATTTAATTTAATTTGTAATAAATAAAATAACACTAAATAAATTAATAAAAATTATGGGTTTCACACAATTCCTTAACATTTTTAGGACTTGGCCATTGTAGTATAGCTTGGATATTTTCTATGTCAACCTCTACACCTTCAGTAGTTATAACATGACCCAAATACTGAACCTGTTGCTTGAAAAAGAAGCATTTACTCCTCTTTACCTTGAGTTGATTCTCAGATAACTTCTAGAAAACATGTTCTATATGTACTAAGTGATCCTTCATGTTAGTACTGTAAATGAGTATTTCATCAAAAAATACCAGTACAAATCTTCTCAGAAATTCTCTGAAAATGTTATTCATCATGGCTTGAAATGTAGAGGGTGCATTTATGAGCCCAAAAGGCATGACTAGGAACTCATAGTGTCCATCATGTGTCCTAAATGCAGGTTTTGGTATATCCTCTTCTATCATCCTTATCTGGTGATATCCAGATCTTAGGTCCAATTTAGTAAAGTATTTGGATCCATTCAATTCATCAAAGAGCTCTTCTATGAATGGAATTGGGTATTTGTCTTTTAGAGTAATATGGTTTAAGGACCTATAGTCTATACACATTCTCCAAGACCCATCAGTTTTTTTAACCAAGATGACAGGAGATGAGTAAGGGCTAGTGCTATGCCTGATAACCCCAGTGTCTAACATCTCATGCACTTGCTTTTCAATTTCATTTTTGTAAATGTAAGGATGCCTATAAGGCCTACTGCATACAGGCATGGCTCCAGGAATCAAATTGATTTTATGATCATATACCTTCTTGAAGGAGGTAATTCTTTAGGCGCTTCAAAGATGTGTTGGAATTGCTTTAGTAGTTCCTGGACTGCTGGGGATAAGTCTTCATCATTCTCCACTGTCTTGTCCACAGAACAAAGTTGTATCAGAAATATTTGTGAAGCTTGCCTCAAATCCTTGTTCACTGATTCTGACAACTTCCCATATGGTGGAGAGATTCCTTTAAACTGATATGTAATACCATCCTTCACAAACTTCATGAGTAAATCTTGGAAGTTTCACATAATATTTCCCAGTGTGCTTAGCCAATTAGCCCCCAAAACTACTTGACACCCTGTGATAGGTAAGTGCAGCAAATTAGCAACTATCTTTTGCCCTTAGCAGTCTATAACTACCCCTTTGCTCATGCCCTGACTGTGGAGTTTATCCCCATTATCCACCATCACTTCAAAGGAACTTTTGTCAGAAGCAATCTGGCACTCAATTTGCTATCCACAAAGCTATGGGTTGAACTTGAATCAATCAATATTGTTATATGACTGTTCTGTATAGTTCTTTTTAGCTTCATGGTTGTGTTATTTGCTGCCCTTGCTAGTGCTTGTAAGGATATAGAAAAGGACTCATTTATGATGTGTGACTCCTCATTCCCTGTAACTGGTTTCTCTTGAGCTGCTAACTCTTGATCATCTTCAACAGCTATCATGTATAATTTCTTCTCTTTACGCATGTGCCCCTTAACCCATTTCTCATCGCAAAGAAAGCAGAGTCCCAAATGCTTCCTCCTAGCTATCTCACGGGGAGAGATTTTTTAATAATGTGAATTATTAGCTATATGTGAAAACTTGTTGGGGGCAGAAGTTCCCTGGACATTTGTAACATGTTTATGATTGCTGGCATTCCCCACTGACTTCTCAGAGACAACTGGGGCACTAGAGTAGTCCACAGACCTGTTAGTGAAGGACCTTGATCCTTCCTTACAAATCCCCTTCAAAGCCAAAAATTTGGCCTCATGCATTCTTGCAACCTGCATAGCCTCTGGTAAGGTTTTAGGTCTGGATAGCTGAACTTCAAATCTAATTTCCTCCCTAAGTCCTCCCATGTACTGACTAACTAAACAGTCTTCACTGATTCCTTGGATTCTTTTCGAAAGCTTTTGATACTGGACATCATACTCTTGTACAGTCCCCCATATTTCAATAGCTTAAGCTTAATGACATGGTTGATGAACTGGGATGGCCCAAACTCTATCTTGATGGCTTGGGTAAATTCTTCCCAAGTCATAGAACCCCCTCTAATTTTCATGATCCAGTCGAACCAATGGGCAGCTTGGCCCTTCATTTGCATTGAACAGACTCTAACTCTATCACTTTCTGGGTCCAAATAGTAATTGAAGTAGTGATTTACTCAAAAACCATTCTTCAACTTGAGAATTTCCATCATAATCAGGTATTTTCAACCTGAGATTAGGCATTCTCCAACCCTGAGTTTTCATCTGCTGATGAGTTCCAGTCCCTTGAGCAGTCTTCCCTCTCATGGAGGAATTAGACCCTCCATTCACCTCAAGTGAGCTGGGGATGTGGGTTTGTGAAAACCCTTTTGCATTAACAGGAGTGTGAGTAGCAAAGCCATTAGAGGCACAATTCGAAGCATTCATAGGGTCAAGATTGGGGTCTTCTTGATTATTTTCCAATAGTGGATCCCCAATTTTTCGAATTAGAGCTAATTCATCAAAAATTCTTTCAATGCTAAAATTCAACTGGTCTACTTTACCTTCTAGAGCTTGCATCCTTATGTCGCCATTACTGGAAACCCTAACTGGTGGAGATCCATGGAGAGACCCCTGGTAGCTCGTACTCAACTCTTCTGCACCTTCCTTGGCGAGATTGCCATGCTCTGATACCAAATTGGTAGGTCCTCG
>JANAVB010031219.1:4040930-4073430 GCA_029216955.1 Iris pallida
GCCATGTTCATCATGTTTTACCTTACCTCAATACCATGATTATTTATACTGGCCTTAGCAATAAAGATCAGGGGTCCAGTTCTGTTCAAGCGAAGGGTTACAACCCTGGTCCTTGTTTAGTTTAAGGGTTATAACCAGGCTCCCGGAGCAGTTCTGTGTCCTCTCTTCGTTTATTGTCTTCACTGTACCAATAGTATTTGAGATGGGTTTCTATTCAGGTGAAGGGTTATAACCCCGGTCCTTGTTTGGTTTAAGGGTTGTGACCTGACTACTTGAATGGTTTCCTCGTACTCAGTTTACTGTTGTTATCTCTATTATTATCAGTTCTTTATTTATTATCTTTAATATTCTATTATGATATGTTGGTTTTAGTTCCTAAGTAAAGCCTCCTTTGTGGCACTTGCCCTTTTTGGGGTCTAATCCAGCTGGTTTTGTGTAGCCAGATATCGGAGCAGCACCAGAGGATCTACCTGTCTTCTAGCCAGATGGTGACCACCAGGCGTAACCCGGGCAACGAGTGGGTTTCTTTTTGTCCTCTCACTTATTTGTAAAATTATTATTTTGAGGCGTTTAGCCGACGAGCACGTGTTAGCTCATATTGCACCTTTATTTACTATCTGCCTATGGGCTGTAACATGATTGGCAAATCCTAGGATTGATCATGTATGACTGAAGCTCTTGCTAGTCCTAATATTTTGTACGACTAGCTTCATGATCATCCGAATATATAATATATGGGACGCCTTGCTATTATATATTTGGTGCTCTGACATCTTGTAACTATTATTGCTTGCTTGAGATTGAGACAATAGGCTTGTTCATGACTATAGGAGACTGTTGGCTTGTAGTTAAACCCTCATGTATCTAGACAGCCGTGACCGTATAGCGAGGTGGGTTGCACTTTAATATACGTAGCTGGCTATGTATGCCCCCGTTCTCCAGTATTCTGGTTCTGGGACGTTACAACATGACACTTGGACACGAGATCTTTGAGGTAGGTGTTGGGGCAATTCCTGACATTAACCTTCTAAAGTTTCAGGACACCCCGTGTCGTATCGGACACGAAAACCCGCCTGTACTAGTCTTACACTGTTGCACCCACGCGAACATGGCTCACTGACACGCACTTTGTGTCGTGTCCTGTCACCACGAGGACACAATTCAGGGTGATGTGTGTGTAGCCCTATGCCTGGGCTACACGTGGCTGTGAGCACGAGAAGTCTTATGGTTTGTGTCGTGTCCACGAGACACTGGCATGCTCGCATGATACTGCACTGTGTGTGCATGTCTCGGTGTGTTCGCGTGGGGTTGGACACTTCGTGTCCCATTGTATGGACACGAAATGACTCGTGTGACACGAGATCATGTGCACGATACTTTATCAACCTCTAATTTAATGTTTATTTGGTTTTCGAATTCTAATTTAGGGTTTATATGGATATGCTCTGATACATGTTTCAGTTCATATTTTTCTGAGTTTAGAATGTTGATTAAATGTAAATAAATGATAATTTCTTAATGTTTAATATATACTCATGTCTGAGATATGAGTTTACATAGCTAGGTTCATATATATGCATGATTGGGTTGTTTTGGTTTGAATGTTGGGATGAACCAAAATCAAATTTACATCACTGTTTAACTGAAACCTGAGAGCAATTGTTAACTGAGATTTGTTTCAAATATAAACATGATGGCTGAAATGGGATTTGAATTTAGAACTGAAAACTAGGATTTTCAAACTGAATTGCATTGCTAACATGAAACCTGTGTTTAAATTCATGTTTCCAAATTGGTTTTGATGTAGGTTTTAGGTTTTGAATTCAAGAACCTTGATTTCGAATTTACTCCGATTTTTCTGTTTCTCCTTAGGTTTAAATATAGGTTAGATGTTTCATTTTTTTCTAGTTCATAAGTTATCCTTGTATATGTATTTATATATATAATCTGAATATACAGATATGTATCTATATATATATATATATGAATGTTTGTACTTTATGTATATAGTTATGTGGGGGTTGAGCGTGACTGTGAGATAGGAGGGGCTTGCCACTGCTGTAACAGCAGGTAATGAGAAGAGAGGTGAGTGTGTATGTGTGTCTTTGAGTAAGGGGTATGGCAAGTCACATAGGTAAGAGTTAGAGTGTCTAACTAAGAGTGGGTACTATATGCAAGTAAATATATATGTAGATATACACATGGTGTGTATATATATATATATATATATATATATATATATATATATATATATATATATATATAATGTGTGTCTTTGAGTAAGGGGTATGGCAAGTCACATAGGTAAGAGTTAGAGTGTCTAACTAAGAGTGGGTACTATATGCAAGTAAATATATATGTAGATATACACATGGTGTATATATATATATATAGATATATATATATATATATATATATATATATATATATATATATATATATATATATATATATATATATATATATATATATATATGACCTATGTATATATATATATAGATGATACCTAGATAGATAACATTAGGATTTGATTTTGGGTATGAGTGTGAGTAGGAGGATAGAGAGTTAGAGGGGTATGTGAGTGTGAGTTTAATATAGGTTATCTTTAGTTGAGGATTACCCTCATATAATTTAGTGATATATATAATGTATTATGTAAGTATTGAGGTATATGTATTTGTATATATATATATATATATATATGGTTCCTACTAGTCTAAGGTAATAGGTTATTACCTAGGTAGTATATGCTAATATAGAGTAAAATTGGGTATGTGGATACTAGATTTGGATATTTTAGGTAGGTATGACTCGATATAGGATATTTGACTTAGATATGACCATGGTTGACCAAGGTTGACTATTTTGACTAAAAGTCAATATTGACCCTGTTTGACCTAGTTTGACTTGGTTTGACTTCCTTTGACTTAGTTTGATTTGGTTTGACTTTCCTTGACCTAGTTTGACTAGAATTTGACCACACTCTAAGCAGTTGCCCAAGTTAGCTTACAGTTGACCTAGACAGTTGACCAAGAGTTGACTTTGACCTAGTTTGACTTAGAATCATGTAGTTTGCATTACAGATTTTTATTATTACAATTTGAGTACTTTATAACCTATTTTACTCTAAATAGGACTCTGTGATACCTGTTCGGACATCTATTCATATCCGCCATTCAGGGTGACAGGTGAGTACATTCTTTGATCGTTTTATATTTGCCAGGATTTATATTTTTGCTGTAGATTACTTTACATGATGTTGTCACGTTATTATCACGGATTGGTACTATATAGATCTTGTCATGCGATGTTATCCCCTCGGGGTGCATCAGATACAGTTGTCATGTGCTTTTTACGAACATTTTGTATTTCATGTACACCGCTATTCATGTATACTCTTGTGCAATCATGATAAAACCTGATAAAAATCTCTTGTACAAGGTAACGTAACGTAACTTGATAAAAACATGATATACTCTCATGATCACGTGAGCAAACATGTATACTCTTGTGCAATCATGTATACTCTCATGATCACGTAAGCAAACATGATAAAAACCTTTTGTACAAGGTAACGTAACTTGATTGGATCCTTGTGTATTGATTGGGGAGGGTGAGTAGGAAATGGTTATGTGATCAAAATCCCATCTTGTGAAATCTTATGAAAATCATGTATATGTCCATTGTACACTCACGTATGATGGAGTTACCCTTGCATTGTCCTAACCCGTTTATATAACCATCTCATGCTCTAAATCACATGTTACTTACAGTTCTTACTTATCATGTATATAGATATTTCCAGTTATCAAATCTCTTTCGTTTTTATATATATTTCCTTACAGTCCATGTATCTTACTCTTTTGTATGCTTTATATTTTTCAACATGATATGAACTGCGTGAGATGTATTGTGCTCGTTCCTATCATGACTGGACCTGTTGAAAATATTACAGATGATGATGGTGACTGCCCTACCTTCTATGGGGCATACGAGGGTGACATTCAGGAGCCTAAGGAGCATCTAGCTCAGTAGAGGGTGCCTAGTTTAGTCTAGTACTTATAGCTTTCAGTTTGTATCGGATTGTTTCGATTGTTAGTTGAGACTTAGTTATATTCAGGACTTGTATTTATTTGTGTTGGATATCTATATGTGTGTTGTGATGACTTTACTTATATATTCAGTTCTTCCTTTTTATCTTATTCCATATCGTGCTCTATATATCTTCCCTAGACTTGTGATTGAGATATAGAGTTGAGATGTTATATTATACCTCCGTGCGGAGATAACAGGTTTATATATCTTGTTGTTAGATGTTAGATGTATCAAGAGGTGGAAGTAGTAGCAGCAGTATCAAGAGGTCTTCTACCTCCAGTTGGAAGGCCTTTTATCGTTATTCTAGAGACTCTTCTGCCGCCACTTCCGATACCGACAGATGCGTTGCAGATGTTTGCGCTCCTCCAACAGATGATGGGGACTCAACGAGCACAGACAGAGGCGTCTCAGCGGCAGTCTGAGACTATGAGGCAGAGCATAGAGAATGCTCATCAGCTTGCACTAGCAGCGGTCGAGAAGGTTGCTACAGCTCCGGTTCAGAGAGCTCAGGGCCAGGAGCAGCATCAGCAGCAGCCGAGGCCTGGATCAGTGTTAGATTTCAAGAAGATGGTACCCTGAGATTTTAAGGGGACTGAGGGCATTTTTTATGCCGACGACTGGCTAGAGGACGTCGAGCGGAGTTTGGATCTAGCAGAGCTTCCGAAGAGGCCATGGGTGTCAGTCGTAGCTAGTCAGTTCTTTGATATTGCTTTGACATGGTACCGCACGGATCCTCGTGCGTCAGTTAGAGGATTGATATGGGAGAACTTCTGGAGGCTATTCAAGGTGAAGTTCTATCCCGATTTAGCTCTTAGCATGCTGGAGAACTAGTTTGCAGGACTAGTACAGGGGAACTCGTCTGTAGAGAATTATGCGGCAGAGTTCTTTTGCCTGAGTCGATTTGCTCCAGGGATGATTTAGGATGAGAGAGAGAAGGCCCGCAAGTTCAGGAGGGGCCTGATTCACGCAGTGCGCTCTCGCACTTCTGGGCATCGCGATGTGATATTTGAGCAAATTATGATGGATGCTCAAATTGCAGAGGCTACAGTCTGAGACCGAAGAGGGACAGTGATGCCTTGGGGGCTAGTTCTAGTGCAGGGCCAGCCAAGCGCCCTCACATTCAGCAGAGGCCAGTTCAGCAGCTATTTCAGGACCAGGGATATGTACTTTACCAGCAGGCCCCCAGGCAGCATCAATACACTATATGTAACTTCTACAAGAAGCAATATCACGGGTGGGACGACTGTAGAAAGCGGCAGAGCATGTGTTTACTTTATGGTTCAGCAGAGCATCAGTTGATAGAGTGTCCCAAGAACTCGGCACGATTAGCTCAGGCAGCAGCAGGAGCTAGGGCTCCGACAAGGCAGCAGCAGGGACCACCGTTGCAGACTCAGCAGCAGAGGTTTGTCCAGCATCAGCAACATGCCATAGGAGGCCAGCAGGGGCGAGCTTTCGTCATGGCAGTCGAGGATGCACAGGCAGAAGGAGAGCTGATTGCAGGTTACAATCTTTTCGATTCCATTTTCGCATTTACCTCCTTATAACTGTCTTAAAATTCGATTTTCATCTGTTCCTTGTTGGTTAATAAATTTTGTTTTGGTGTTTCATTGTGATTAAATTTTTTTTTGATAAGTCGTATGGGCTAGGTCGCCTCAGTTATGGAATCTATAGTCTTCTATAGTCATGTTAGCTGGCATAGTGAGGACATATAGTCAGATTTTGGACGTATTTTTTGGGTATGGGAATTTAAGGTTTTTGCGGCCAAGCATGCGGCAATACAAAAATTTTAAATACAATGATTCTAGAGATATGTACCTTAGTCAAGGATTCTATGATTATCGTAGCCTTGCTCACTAGCATGACGAAGGTTTTGAGTATCATGATTTTGGACAGACGCATATGATTATCAAACTGTGTGTTTGAGACTGTGATTGTTGGGATGTTTGACCTAGAAGGAGTACGACCATTTTAATTTCGAGGACAAAATTTTTCTAAGGAGGGTAGAGTTGTCAACTCCAGTTTTCAGAAATGAGGGTAATTTTAAACTTTTGTATATTTTAATCATTTAATAATATTATTTAAATCATGATATAATTTATGGCAATTTTTAATCAATTTAAAACTATTTAAAACCATGACTTATGATTTTGATGTTTTGCTAGTGCAACCCTAGAGACTGAATGACCTAGAGACTAACCATGACCATGGGGACATAACCATATGATTAGGATGACTAATTGTGAATTTTTAGCCTAGGGATATTTTGGTCATTTTGGACTTTTTAATGAAAATGAATTTTGATTGATTATTATAGTGCTAAGTATTTTATTAGAGACTAACCTAGTTTTGACTAAACCTAGATGCTAATGATGTTCATGGAGGTTTAGTTAGAAGGTTAGAGACTTAATAGCTAAGTTAAATTAATATCTAGATATTATGTTAGTAGGATATTTTGACTAAATGTTAAGAAATGATACTTTTGATGTGAGCATTTGATTGAGCCTAGAATCATGTGGAGAAGCCTTAGCCACCCATCTAACCTTACAAAACCCCAACCCTAGCCTTTATCAACAGCCATCCAGAGGCCATACCCCTATTTAATCACATCATCAAAAGTTCTTGCCTCTTTTTAAATACCTACATAAATTCCTATTAGTGTTCTTCCCCAAACCTTCACCAATTCCTCATTTCTCCAGCAAATTAGACCAAACCAATTGCATTGGACTCCTCAACAGTAGAGGACATCATTGGTGACTAGCTAGCAAGGATTATAGGGCTTGGGATCATTGCAAGTGGGAGAAGAGCTCTCATTTCAAAGCCTATTCATTGAAGTTTCACCCTCAATAGGTAAAATATATCAAACACCTTTAAATTCCCAATTTCTTTCCATAGATGCATCCATTTAGGGTTCTCCTAGGTGTAGCCCAAGTTTAATAAGAAACTGTGTCCATTTAGTGTCCGTATCGGACACGTATCAGTCCCTATAAACCTATGTTTGATGAAATGCCACAAAGAAACTTTTATTAATAATTTCCAAAACAAATTTCACAGATATATAGCCCTATATGTGTGTTATTGATTTCCCATGCACTGAGCACAAGTTCATATCATTTTTGTGTCAAAAATAGACACGGACACGCTGCACGAAATACTGCACACATGTCCTGCTGCTCGACACTGAGTTCTACCTACACAGGACACGTGGACAAGAGATCTTTGAGGTAGGTGTTGGGGAAATGTATGACATTAACCTCCTAAAGTTTTAGGATACCCCGTGTCGTGTCGGACACAAAAACCCGCCCGTACTGGTCTTACACTGCTGCACCCGCACGAACAGGGCTCACTGATACACACTTCGTGTCGTGTCCTGTCACCACGAGGACACAATTCAGGGTGATGTGTGTAGCCCTATGCCTGGGCTACACGTGGCTGTGAGCACGAGAAGTCTTATGGCTTGTGTCGTATCCACGAGACACTGGCATGCCCGCACGATACTGCACTTTGTGTGCGTGTCTGTGTGTGTTCACGTGGGGTTGGACACTTCGTGTCCCATTGTATGGACACGAAAAGACTCGTGTGACACGAGATCATGTGCACGATACTTTATCAACCTCCAATTTGATATTTATTTGGTTTTCGAATTAATTTCGGGTTTATATGGATATGCTCTGATACATGTTTCAGTTCATATTTTTCTGAGTTTAGAATGTTGATTAAATGTAAATAAATGATAATCTCTTAAGGTTTAATATATACTCATGTCTGAGATATGAGTTTACATAGCTAGGTTCATATATATGCATGATTGGGTTGTTTTGGTTTGAATGTTGGGATGAACCGAAATCAAATTTATATCACTGTTTAACTGAAAACCTGAGAGCAATTGTTAACTGAGATTTGTTTCAAATATAAACATGATGGCTGAAATGGGATTTGAATTTAGAACTGAAAACAGGGATTTTCAAACTGAATTGTATTGCTAACATGAAACCTGGGTTTAAATTCATGTTTCCAAATTGGTTTTGATGTAGGTTTTGGGTTTTGAATTCAGGAACCTTGATTTCGAATTCACTCCAATTTTCCTGTTTCTCCTTAGGTTTAAATATAGGTTAGATGTTTCATTTTTGTCTAGTTCATAAGTTATCCTTGTATATGTATATATATATATATATATATATATATATATATATATATATATATATATATATATATATATATATATATATATATATATATATATATATATAATATATGTATCATATATATAATCTGAATATACAGATATGTATCTATATATATATATATATATATATATATATATATATATATATAAATGTTTGTAAAAAAAAAAATATATATATATATATATGAATGTTTGTACTTTATATATATAGTTATGTGGGGTTGAGAGTGACTGTGAGATTGGAGGGGCTTGCCACTGCTGTAACAGCAGGTAATGAGAACAGAGGTGAGTGTGTATGTGTGTCTTTGAGTAAGGGGTATAGCAAGTCACATACGTAAGAGTTAGAGTGTCTAACTAAGAGTGGGTACTATATGCAAGTAAATATATATGTAGATATATATATGGTGTATATATATATATATATATATATATATATATATATATATATATATATATATATATATATATATATATATATATATATATATATATATATATATATATATATATATATATCTACGAGAGGGGGGAGGTGTTGGAGGGGGAGGCGGGTTTGGTAGGGGGGGGGCGGGTTTGGTAGGGGGGGCGGGTGTGACGCATAGGGCGGCGGCGGCGGTGGCGCGAGGCCCGCTCCGTCGCTCTGCGAGACTGGCGGCAAGGATGGGAAGACCGGTGCAGCAGGTAGTGGTTATCCGGCCCCTATCCGAGCGTGGGCGGAAGATTCGGGATTCTAGAGCTCGGGATGCTGACAACGGGGGCCTTTCCATCCGGGATCTTTGGTCCGATACTGGATGGAACTTCCAGTTGATATCCGATGTGTTTGGAGAGGAGGTTGGTCGGAGAATTTGGCTGCTACTCTGCGTTGTACGTCAGATCCAGATGCCCTTGTTTGGGGGGAGAAGATGAGCTCGTTCTCTCTCGCTGCTGCTTGGCGAAGCTGTCGTCCTCGACATCCCACTTATCCGATTTTCTCTCATATTTGGGGGCTTTGCATTCCGGCGAAGTGGAGTATTCTGATGTGGCGTGCCTGTCACAATCGCCTCCCCACTGACGACAATATTCAGAGGATCGGTTTTCACCTGGCCTCCCGTTGCCATTGCTGCCGGGTAGCTCAGGTTGAGACTACGGATCATATTTTGTTTCATGGGGATGTTGCCAGGAGGGTTTGGACATTCTTCAGTGGATTCCTTCGGGTTCGTCTTCAGCGGGACTTTAAGAACTTCCTCATGAGATGGTGGCGGGGACCAGGTAGTCACCTTAGGCGTTCTTTATCGGGTGCTATTATTTGGGTTCTTTGGAAGAACCGGAATAAATTCAGGTATGAGGGGAGCGCTGTGGATGCTGATTTTTTGCTCCGGGAGGTGTCTCGACAGCTGCGGAAGTCTCTTTCTGGGTGTCGACATATTGGCTCTCTTCCGCACTGGGTTTAGTTGAGTGTGTTGTTCCGTTGTTTTAGTTGTTTTTGTGGGGCTGTCTCTGAGGTTGGATGTACTCATTACCCTCTTATTTTCAATAAAGACACCTTTTCCCCCAAAAAAAAAAAAAAAAAAAAAAAAAAAAAAAAAAAATATATATATATATATATATATTTTTATATATATATACATTTTTATATATATTTATATATATATATATATATATATATATATATATATATATATATATATATATATATATATATATATATATATATATATAATGCCTATGTGTATATATATATATATATAGATGATACCTAGATAGATAATGTTAGGATTTGATTTTGGGTATGAGTGTGAGTAGGAGGATAGAGAGTTAGAGGGGTATGTGAGTGTGAGTTTAGTATAGGTTATCTTGAGTTGAGGGTTACCCTCATATAATTTAGTGATATATATAATGTATGTAAGTATTGAGGTATATGTATATGTATATATATATATATATATATGGTTCCTACTAGTCTAAGGTAATAGGATATTACCTAGGTAGTATATGCTAGTATAGAGTAATGTTGGGTATGTGGATACTAGATTTGGATATTTTAGGTAGGTATGACTTGATATATGATATTTGACTTAGACATGACCATGGTTGACCAAGGTTGACTATTTTGACTAGAAGTCAACATTGACCCAGTTTGACCTAGTTTGACTTGGTTTGACTTTCTTTGACTTAGTTTGATTTGGTTTGACTTTCTTTGACCTAGTTTGACTAGAATTTGACCAAACCCTAAGCAGTTGTCCAAGTTACCTTACAGTTGACCTAGTTTGACCTAGACAGTTGACCAAGAGTTGACTTTGACCTAGTTTGACTTAGAATCATGTAGTTTGCATTGCAGATTTCTATTATTATAATTTGAGTACTTTATAACTTGTTTTTACTCTAAATAGGACTCTGTGACACCAGTTCGAATATCTATTCATATCAGTCATTCAGGGTGACAGGCGAGTACATTCTCTGACCGTTTCATACTTGCTAGAATTTATATTCTTGCTCTAGATTACTTTATATGATGTTGTCACGTTATTATCACGGATTGGTACTATATGGATCTTGTCATGCGATGTTATCTCCCTTGGGGTGCATCAGATACAGTTGTCATGTGCTTTTCACGAACATCTTGTATTTCATGTACACCGCTATTCATGTATACTCTTGTGCAATCTTGTACTATCATGATCACGTGAGCAAGCGCGATAAAAACCTCTTGTACAAGGTAACGTAACTTGACTGGATCCTTGTGTATTGATTGGGGAGGGTGAGTAGGAAATGGTTATGTGATCAAAATTCCATCTTGTGAAATCTTATAAAAATCATGTATATGTCCATTGTATACTCACGTATGATGGAGTTACCCTTGCATTGTCCTAACCCGTTTATATAACCATCTCATGCTCTAAATCACAGATTACTTACAGTTCTTACTTACCATGTATATAGATATTTCCAGTTATCAAATCTCTTTCGTTTTTATATATATTTCCTTACAGTCTATGTATCTTACTCTTTTGCATGCTTTATATTTTCCAACATGATATGAACTGCGTGAGATGTATTGTGCTCGTTCCTGTCCTGACTGGACCTGTTGAAAATATTACAGATGATGATGGTGACAGCCCTACCTTCTATGGGGCATATGAGGGTGACATTCAGGATCCTGAGGAGCATCTAGCTTAATAGAGGGTGCCTAGTTTAGTCTAGTACTTATAGCTTTCAGTTTGTATCGGATTGTTTCGATTGTTAGTTGAGACTTAGTTATATTCGGGACTTGTATTTATTTGTATTGGATATCTATATGTGTGTTGTGATGACTTTACTTATATATTCAGTTCTTCCTTTTTATCTTATTTCATATCATGCTCTATCTTCCCTAGACTTGTGATTGAGATATAGAGTTGAGATGTTATATTATACCTCCGTGCGGAGATGACAGGTTTATATATCTTGTTGTTAGATGTTATAGATGACCTATACAGCGTTCTACCGCCGACATTACGGCGTAGGCTGGACGTACCCACGTTCTCGTACCCCTAAACAGGGTACGGGTCGTGACAAGTGTTTACGTGGACTAGCTATCCATGTGACACACTACTTTCATGTGCAGTAACATAACCTGGACAGATCCTTGTGTAATGATTAGGGCAGGAGGAGTATTTATTTGGTTATGTGATCTACACCCTTTTCATGTACAACTCCAAACTAAATTTAAGTCATGTATAACCTAAGCCAGTTTACATAACCAGATTGTGCTCTACACCACGTAGTTAGTTCAGTTCTCTTATTATATCATGTATATCTATTTTCATATATTATGTTCTCTTTTACAGTCTCATTTCTTTATCAGCAGTTCATGTATATTATTCTATAGCTTGTTTCATATTTTCTTTTATGTTATGATCTATGTGAGAGATATCTATTCGTTCCTGTCCTGACTGGACTTGTTGAAATATTACAGATGATGAGGATTGCTGCGACACTTACTGTGGAGCAGGCTTAGTTGACACATGTGACCTGGACCCTCAGCAGGATCCAGTAGTCGCTGAGGACTTGCCATTAGTTTAGATTAGACTTATATCATTATCTAGTCATTGAGACATTGTGATTGTATTGAGATATTATTTGTGGTGTGGTTTACACCGAGACTTATTATTTATATTTGTGACTCTCTCTCTCTCTCTATTGAGATTATATTATCTTCTTTTCTATCTTAGTTGTGATTGAGATTACTTATTATATTGTTCTCCTTCCGGAGCATATTCTAGATGGTGTTAGATGTTGTGACCTAGGACAGCGTTCTACCGCCGACACTGCGGCGTAGGCTGGACGTACCCACTTCTCGTACCCTTACACTGGGTGCGAGTCGTGACAGAAATTCAGAGGGAGAACTGAGAATTTGGGAATCAAGAAGCTAGGATTTTATTGAGTCTTGAGAGAATTGGGAAAGAAGAAGAAGAAGTACATCAGAAAAATGGAAAAGATCTAGAACTTTAGTAATTCATCAACTCCCTCTTCTTACAAACAAAGGGGTATTTATAGTCCCTATATGCTGAGGTGCCCAGTCAGCAGTCTCCCAATTGACTCCAGCCTGGCATAACTGTCTTGGTCCTGACGTGGCAATGAAGACACAGGTGGCTATGATGACATGGAGTATGCCTAAGCTGAGGATTGGCGCCTCTGCTGCTGTAATGCTTCTTGCAATGCATCTTTCTTTATGTTCTGTTTACTACTGGGGAGTGACCTTGGCTTGATACTGCTGGGTCAGGGTTGAGAAGTAAGCATCTCCATACTGAGCCACTATACAGAGCCACTCCTTCCTGAGCTACTGAACTCCATGTACTAGCTACTGAACTCCAGGTACTTATACCCCCTCCTCAAATTGACCTTGTCTCAAGGTCAAAATAAGGAAAGTCCTTCAAAATCTATTCATAGGGTTCCCATGTAGCTGAATCTCTATCACCCCTTGCCACTGAGCCAGTAGATCAACAGCTGCCTTGCCCCTCCTTTGCACGAGTCTCCTCTCAAGTATGGACTTTGGAACCAAAATTGTTGCTTCAGTATCTTGAGGGATGCCTTCCTGCACCAGTATGTGTTGCCCAACCTATTTTTTTAATTGGGATACATGAAAAACTGGGTGCAACTGTGCTTCCCTAGGCAAGTCAAGTCTATAAGCCACAGGACCAATCCTTGCAGTGACTTGGTAAGGACCATAAAACTTGGGAGAAAGCCTTTGTGGTCTTCTCTAAGCTAGGGAGACTTGTCTATAAGGTTGTACTCTCAAATAAACCCAGTCCCCTACTTCAAAGGTCCTTTCAGCTCTATGTAGGTTAGCATACCTCTTCATTCTATCCTGAGCTAGCACCAAATTGTCCTTCAACAACTGTAATGCATTGTCCCTTAGACTAATAGCTTCATCCACTGCTCTGTCAGTAGCTCTATCAGGAAGATAAGTAAGCAGAGTAGGAGGAGGCCTCCCATAGACAGCTTCAAAAGGAGATTGTAACTCCATCTTTCTATTTTGAGAAATATTTTAGTTTACTAAAATAATAATAAGTTGATTTAAACCATTTCGAATAATAATTCTTGAATAAATATTTTAATAATATTTCATGATTGCTTTTGGAGGAAGATTTGAATTTTTGGCAAGTAACTAATTTTTAAATTTATTTGGAATGGTCCCCACTCCCTAACAACTTATAACCACCTCTCTAACATAATTTGGGTTGTTTGTGCAATTAATGAAAAGGGGAAGGGTTGAATTGTATAATACCAATTTGGTGGAGGGGCCTTTTTGCTAATTTGCATTTCTCATTTTATCCGGCCAGGAGAGAAAGAATTCTCTCATTCTCATTTAATTTCTGAACTCTTGAAAAGCTCTCCCTACTTCTCTCCAATTCATCAGTGAAGAAAACCCTAGTCTCCGGCGGTGGCAACGACGGCGACGGCGGTGGCTTCCAGACTCGTCGGCTGAGTCAGCTTCTTCTCCGGCGGGGCTCTGTTCCCGGGATCGACTGAACAATTCTTCCCAAAGCCACTACGTTCTTCTTCGAGCTTCTCCGACACAAATTTCTTCATGGAACGATTTCTTCTCCGAGTTTCTCCGGCGTTGATCGTGTCCTCCACCACGGATCACTGCCTTCTCCAGTGATCGATACCGCAATGGTAAGTCGATCAACGTTCGAACCAATTTCGAGTTTCTGCTTGCTTTTAATCGGTCGATTTAGTCATTTCTCGTTATGGATGAGTTTTTACAGCTCTTTCTTCGATCAATTGAACGGATCGAACGAGGATTGTTTCATCGATTTACTGTTGAGCTAGATCGATCCTCTTCTTCGACAGCGGTATCGGTGCTCAACTAGTTTAACGAGCAAGCTTACCTCCAGTGAGTATTTATTCCTTGTAAATCTAAAAATTCTTGATGCTGGTATAGATTTGTCGATTTTGATTATTTTTGCTTCCTTGTTTGGATTTGAAGCTGTCGAGGAGAATTTTATAGTTTGATCAGTCGATTTCTCCATCATTCCAACTCGATAATATTGGTGAGCCGATACTGCTTTGCTAAATTACAGTGGTTAAATCATTAGATTCTGATCGATTACTTTCTCCTTGTGTTTGGATAATTTCAGGACTGTTGTCTGAATCGATTGATTAAATTCAAAAAAAATTGATTCAATCAATCACATCAGATCGGTAAGAATTACTTTGATTTTGCGTCTGTGAATTTCAAATTGTTAGTATTGGACTAAATCTTTTGGAATTCCTGAGTTGTGGCAATCGAGTGGTCTTATTGAACCCTTATCAATTCGTTGTTTGGCAATAGGCTGTTGATAGTGTCTGGTACGTGTAGAGGAGTCGGATGCACCTTGTGTGATTCTGTAACGTCCCGGTCCCAAAATACTTAGGACTATGTACGTATCCATGCCAGCTACATACATACGAAGTATAATCCAATATATAGAATCATCGTATGTACACATAAGCTGTGAAATACAGTAATCCATGATACTAATCTCATCCATAATAAAAGAACCAATATAAAATAGGAATCAACACAGAATTATAATTTGTACAAAAGTTAGGCGGAGACAAGGTCCACTACCAACTATCTCAAATAAAATGTACAAGAATGAATAGATGAAGTAACAAGACGAGCCAAGTGCAATCATCTTCGAACGGATGGAGAAGATCACGGCCTCGGCTAGAACACCTGCAATATCATAGAAGCACACACGTGGAGAGATAACCAGGTCCTCAGAGGGACGTAACAAGATACAGGAAGAACATGCCATAAATACTGAATACAAAATATGCCACAAAGAAAATAAGTGACAAGACAACAATAAGGTAAACTAACCGTACTACTGTGTTCATGCAGCTAAGAACAAACCTCCAACGCATGGGCATCTGGCTCAGGAGCAGTAATTTCGGGTATGGTCCCATTAGGATACCAGGGACCTCAAAGCATAACATTTCTCGAATGTCAGAGGCCAGCAGAAACAGTAATAGGAAAGTGCATAAATAATCCATACTCATTTAAAGTACAGAACGAAAATTGGCCGACAAGTTGGTGTTTTACCACAGTTTTTAATATACCAAAAAAATAGTTTTTCTTCAATTTCGTCTCGATTTTTCGAGCAAGTTGGATGGCTATGTCAAAATCCACCTGGGAATCTAGAAGAGGGTCATGTGGGCTTTCTACACGAATTTACGGATCTAAAAACGGATTTAAATTGATGGAGAAATCGCATGGAGAAGTTAGGTACCTTGATTTTAATTTCTGTTGTTGTTGTCGTTTGTTGTTAGTGGTGGTGTTGCCGTGGCGACCGGGAGGCGGGGATGCTGTCGCTCTAGCGAGGCTGGCACGTACGCCGAGGAGGGGGAGGAGGATGGAGGAGAGAGGAGGAAGAAGATGGAAAAGAAATTAGGGTTTGTAGAATGGTTTTTATTAAACCATTTAATTTGGCTTAAGGGGGGTTTCGGTCAATAGGGTTTTGCTACTGTTGCATGTTTTTTTTTTCTCTTAGTGGGGGCCGGCCACAAATATGGGGCCGATGGAGCTGCTGCTCCTTTCATGCACATATGGTCGGTTTCCACATGGTGGGGCCGACCATATGATATTTATTTTTATTTTTATTTCAAATCTTTTTTTAAAATCTTTATATATATATATATATATATATATATATATATATATATATATATATATATATATATATATATATATTTATATATATATATATATATACCATAAAAAATATATATATATATATATATATATATATATATATATATATATATATATATACCATAATCTATTTAAAAACCAATTAACAAACTAAATATTATCTATCCAAATATTTAATATATTTAAACATATCTACATATATATAAATTCAACTCACAATGAATCAACTCAAAATAATAATAATATCTTAATAGAATAAACATGTTTAATAAATCTCCACAAAATAACTTTAATAATAATAAAATAATAAAATCGTCCTAATGGGTGCACTTATACCGCACACCCTTTCCCGGGTCCACAAAATGTACTATTTTGTAAAATATTATTTAAATAATAATAATACCAATAATTGCACAAATAATTAAATAATTTAAAATTGTACATGAAATTCTAAAATAATTTAGAAATTATTTTTACGTAGATAAAATATGTTCACATGGCCACCTTGGTCCCACCACATGCCTATCTGGCCTTAAATTTGGTCCGGGCCCAGTTCGGACTGGTTTGGCCCAACCGGGTCATCTAAAAATCAATATATAAAATAATATCATATTAAAATAATTTAAATGAGTCAATTCACAACTTGGTCTGGTTTTTCTAGTTTGGACATCACTATGGCTAGACTTCCCCAGGCATGGCTAGTATACTAGTCAAGGCACACTGCTACATCTTCCGAGCCAAAATTCATGGTGGTCTTATGCTCCAAAATTTAACAATGGCTAAGGTCATTTCTAATAAAAAAAATCATAAATTGCAAAATTTATTTTTAAGTCTTTTTAAGTAAAATAATAATTATAATAATTATAATAATAATAAAAAAAATTTAGGGGTTTTACAGATTCTTAGTTTCAAATCTGCATTCCAGGTAAGCTTCTTCTTATCTTCTTGATTTCTTAGTTGTTCTGATCGTAACTCTAAGTATGTTTGTATTCATTTCATGTGTCGTATTTGTGTCCGGGAAGGGTCGAGTTCGTATCCATGGTGGGACCAATGTTGCAATAGCAATGGATAGTGGGTGTTGGTTCTAGCTGTCAAAAGGGAGTGTGTGTCCAGAGTGGAGACCAAGAAGTCGACCGTGTTCCTGTCCAGGATATTGCAGAAGTCTGTAGCTGTGTCCGTGACGGGTGGCGTGTCCATTTTTGGGGTAGCAATTGAGAGGCTGCCAATTTGATGAGTTATACTCTGTTAACTGATATTCACTATGATTTCCTGTACAATTATTTTAGTAAGATTTTGACTTTAGAATTTGTGATTAATGGGTTGTGTATTATAAATTTTGAATAAATCTTTTATGTGTGAGTTGCTATAATTTTGAATGAATCAGTTTATGTTCTTTGATATATGAAGAGTTGGGAACCATCAGCCAGTAGAAGGTTTGGGCTATTTAACTCTCAGTGAAGTAGCAGGCTACCGAATTGCTTGGGAGGGTTGTACACAATTTTATGATGGTTGAAGTACTGCATGTTTATTAAAACATAATTTGATGTTGGTGTGTTCTTGTTAGTCATGTTGGTAAGTTTACATTTTGGTCGACCATTTGATTTAAAGGAAGGGGCTTGGGGTGTTCTTATGCTGGTAGGAAGGGAGTAGCAGCATTTGGGATATTTCTTTACAAATTATGGAGAAGTGCTGAGTTATCAAGTATAGTTAATTTCTTTCATCTTTTGTAGTAGCTGCTAGACAACTATTTTATGATTCTGAATTGATGATGGACCCTTTCAGACTCTGTGATGTTGAGTGTTGCAAATTAAAGATTGCAAGTTCAAGTTGGGTTTAGCAGTAGTACTTGAATATTAATAAGAGAGAGAGTATTAGTCTGTGAACTATCAATTGTCATAGATTAGAAATTAATCAACTATATCTAATCATAACAGGAGGACATCTAGCTCAATTGTTTACCCGTACTTTTTCGGAGCAAGGCAAGTACTTTTCTATATTTTTTGTGCATTTACATATCATGTACTTTTCTTGTGACACATCATGACACGATATCTTGTACCCCTGTATTTCTTGTTCTTGTACCTACTTGTATTGGGAGGGGAAATACACTAGCTATGTGACCAAACTCCGGTTACTATATTCATGTAGATAGCTTATGTCACGACCCGATCCCAAATAATTGGGTCGAACCGGATCATGCCCAGCCTGCACCGTTGTTGAGATGGCGGCAGTAAGCTGTTCCATTAGCAGATAACCACAACAACATCTATATTTGTCACAACTCAAAATTCGGGAATTTAAAACTTTATTAAACTTTTACAATGAAATGAAAGATACAACTTAAACCATTTTCTACATACATCAAGAAGAAAAGAAAACTCTAGTCAAACAGCTCATCAGTCTCGAAATCCTCGTCCTCTAGTTGGGACCTCGAAAATATCGCAGAACAAAGCCTCATCAGTGATACCTAAAAATATTGGATCTCCGGTCAGGAGGGAGCAAAGTACAATTCATGGTAATTTAACAATTAAAATAATAATAGAATTATGCACTTTTAAACAGTATTGAAAATCAACAATTAAGCAGTTACAGTTTAAAAACAGTTACAGTTCTGTGATGTGAATAGGCAATAAAATATGACCGGCTTAGGTTTGTTACAGTAAGATATGGCTTATCCCCGTGTGTATGAGGGGTAAGCTAATATAGTTACAGTAGTTTGGATGTGGTCATACTCATTACACTACTCCCCCAGTCTCCAATAGTTACAGTAGTTACAGTCAGTGCTCTCAGAGAGAGTTTCGTGTTGCATCGTGGTTTAAACTTGCATTAAAATGATTACTAAATAATTGTAAACTAATACAAAATGTACTTGCCTCAGGTTTGACTGGACTAGAAAGGTTGATACGTCGGGATGGAAGTTCGTACTCTTCCTCGAAATCCTACATTCGATAAGCTGTCTCAGAAACCAAGAATCGTCAATGCTAACTAAGCTAGTTGTAATCTCTAAACTGTTCCCTAGCCAATTTTAAATATTTTAATTTGCTAACACAAGCAAAACGCGATTATTAGTGCATTGTAATTATGAAACATCAATTTATATTTAATTCTGGGAAAAAACTTGCATTTATCAATTTATTCAGAAAACTTGGTATTTATATTTATATATAAAAATACATTTTCTTTTAAATGAGAAAAACGTGAACTTCTAAAATTGCTATAATTATTATTAATAATCCTAAATTATGCGTCTGCACCATAACCAGAAAATCCAAAAACTACAGTTACTAATTATTACAAATTTGCAAAAAAGTAAATGGGCTTATGCCCTTACAGGCCAATGAATTAAAATAAGAAGAAAACTTGTTAGTCCTGTAATCTTCCTACAAATTAATTATAAATAAACCAATAATTTAAATTAAAATAATTATAATAGTGAGTCTCAGAAATTGGTCCAATCGTCATATAGGCTAATGCCTCAACGTCCGGGCGAAACCGGTTTCTTTTGCACTTAGCCAGGCCCACTGACCAATTACGGTCGTCGCCCAAAATCCAAAATATTAATTTTTTTTCCGAAAACCATTTTAAAATCATTTTAAAATATAACTAAATTTTATGGAAAATCCGACAGCATTTCCTCTATTTTTGGTCAACCCAAAAACTGGGAAAGTGCGCCATGATTTCCTGCAAATAATCCTAAACCGGGGAAACTCAAATTTTCCAACCAAAATAATATTAAACCCGAATCAGCAATACGTTTCCAAAAATTTCAGAAACCCAAATAAATTCGGAAATTCCGATAATATCAGAACTCTTTTCGAAGAGTTCTCGGAAAACCCGAAACCATCCACAGAACCAATATTCACAGAACACTTGATCCAAAAATTTCCGAAAACCACAAACGTAGCAGAAAACCGAATTTTCCGAAGAAAATTCGTGGACCAAATCTCATCATCGACCAAGACAGGGGACGAACTACTGTGATTATCAGAGATTACCCAAAACGATGGAATCCGAAGGGTTGCCTCGGACTCGGGACGCGCAAATCCACAGTTCGAAGACGAAGTCCAGCGAAGAACGCTATCCAGAACAGCTGACAGCCTCGGGGTCAGCGTCTGCGTGCTAGGGCACGAGAACCGCGGGATCAGCGCCGGGAAGGGCGGGGGCGCGCTGGAGGCGGAGTCGCGGCCTAAGGACGCTGCGACAGGGGTTGGCGAAGGGGTTGGGCCGACGAAAAGCCGAAGGGGGTCGGCCAGAGGTGCGCCGGCCGGAGGAGGGCTGGAGGAGGCCGGCGGAGGGGAGTCGGGCGTCGACGAAGGCGCTGGGGAGGCCGGAACTAGGAGCGGAGGAGGCCGGCGGGTCCGGGGCCGCGCGGGTCGGTGTGGGGCCGGCGGGAGAGGGCGAGGTCCGACGGGCGGGCGGAGAACTCGCGGGGCGCGGTTGCCGGAGGAGGCGCCGTGGTCGGAGTCGGCCGTGGAGTGACCGCGTGGAGTTGGGGGTCGAATTCGTAGAGAAAGGAGAGAGGGGTCTGGAGTGGAAGGAAAGAGGGAAGGGTAGGTGATGGTTTGTTTGCTTCTTCTCTCTCTTTTTTTTTGTAGATGGGGAATGTGGTGGAGCGAATAGAGGGGAGAGGAACATGTAGGAGAAAAAATAGGGGGGGTCGGGTGTGTGGTTGTGCTGGATGGATTAGTTTTTTTTTCTTCTTTATAAAGAAATAATATCATATATATATATATATATATATATATATATATATATACCAAAAAACAATTAAAACGGTTTTTTTTAGAAAGAAGTTTGGGTTTGGAACGGGAATCAAGGTCGGGTTGCTCGGGGTCGGAGTTGGACCCCGGACACGGAATCGGGACGGGGCAATCAATCAAAAATCCAATCGATGTATTTTTAAAAATATGGTTTCTTAATCCGATGGATGCTAATAATAGTAATAGTAATAATAATAATAATAATAATAATAATAATAATAATAATAATAATAGTAATACACATTCCCAAAGCTGGGTTTCACAATCTTCCCTCCTTAGAAAATTTTGTCCTCGAAATTAAAGGTAGGGTAGAAAAGTCAACCAGGTACGGGTACTGCGTCTGTAACTCAGGTCCAACAATGAGAATTTTCAAGGCAGTCGTGGATGAGACGGTTTAGGGACAAGTTTTATTTATGATATCATCCATGCAGAAAAATACAAAAGCGAACCAAAGTACACGAGGTTGATCAGACCATCATGCACCGGTCCTGATTAGACAATATATTAGTGGGTGCACCCAATAAAATATCGTCATGATCAAGCTTGATAAAGAGATAGCTTGCAAAACTAGGCTAACTTCCTCAACATCAGTCAAATTTAGAACGAAAAGATAAGAAATAGGAATTTATGAGATGGCTCAAATTCTGATCTTCTTCTCACCTCTAACTACGCTTGCAACTGGTTTCTCTGGCACTGAAAGGTTGAGTCCAATCTTTAACTCTGAATTATCCAAAATTTGACTCGGATCCGAAATGTAGCGTCTGAGCTGTGACGTAGAAGACGTTGCACACTCTCCAAATTAGCTGGTAGAGCTAACTGGTACGCTACTTCCAACTCGTCTTAAACTTCAAATGGCCTGATGTACCTGGCCTCAATTTCCAGCTTCGTCAAAACTGATTGTTCCTCTGGTAGGAGAAAAACTTCACAGAAATGCTATCTCCTTCTTCAACTTCACCGATCGACTACTACTACCAACCCAATGCTTCTGTCTGTCTTGGGTAATCCTGAGCTTGCATTCACCTTCTTTACTGCGTCAGTTACCATCTCTGGACCCAGCAGTACTCTTTCTCCTACGTCTTCCCATGCAAGTGGTGTACGGCAACGACGTCCATAGAGAGCTTCAAATAGGGTTATACTAATTCCAGCTTGGTAGCTGTTGTTTGTAAGAGAACTCCACCAAATGCAATTGGTCTACCCAAGACCCTCCAAATTCTAAGACGTAAAATCTCAATATATCTTCAAGCGTCTGGATTGACCTCTCTGATTGCTCGTCCCGCGGTACTCCATGAATCCGGTAGATGTGCCTCTCGTACAATGCTGCCAACTTCTTAGTGGATAAACCATCTTTGAAGGGAATAAAGTGAGCTGACTTAGTCAGTCGGTCCACAATAATCCAAATGGTGTTCTTCTCTCCTCGAAATCAAGGCAATCCTAACACATAGTCCATCGTTATGTGCTCTTACTTCCAGTCCGGAATGTCTATTGACTGTAGAAGTCCTGCGGGTCTCTGTCGGCTAGCCTTCACTTGTTAACAAATTAAACATTTAACCTCAATTCTGAATACATCCTTCTTCATTTCATACTATCCAACAATAGTACGCATATCCCGATACGTCTTACTAGGATGTATGGAATACTGGTGCGCTTCTTGCAATAGCTTGTTTCTCAGTTCGCCAGATAGTACACAAAGCCTCGTACCATTCTTCTGTCACGACCCGCACCCTTATGAGGGGCACGAGCACGTGGGTACGTCCAGCCTACGTCGCAGAATCGGCGGTAGAACGCTGTATATAATGTCTGTAAATACCTACGACTAACAGTTAAAATGTACCTGTACAGTATATACTCTCCGAATGGAGGTGACATAATAATACAGTCTCAATCACAAAATAAAACTAAGGTAGATAGCTCAGAGGAAAGACATGATAGATGAAGAGTAAAATAAGTCCACAGTCTAATACAAGTCCAGATATATACAACATCCCAGAGTATCAAAATAGAATATAGAAACTACAGTCTGATAAGCTAGCTGGATCGCAGTCCAGTCAAACCTAGCTAACCTACACTACTCTGGAAGTACAAAATCTAGTGGCTCTACTATAAGGCCACGATCTAAGGCTACTCCATCTGACTCGAGCCCATAATAGGTCGAGCAGTCCGCATCGGAATCATCTGTAATATATCATAACGGTATCCTGTCAGGAAAATGAGCAAGTACAAACACTAACAGCAGTTCCATGTGAATTGACAAATTCTATAAGAGACAGTATAATGAACTACAAGACAAAGCTATACGAAGACTTGGGGACCATTCGGAAGTCGAGTTACAACCCTTAAACCAAACAAGGACCGGGGTTGTAACTCTTCTCCCGTACAGAACTTAGTCTCCAATCAAGGTACAATGTAAAGGCAAGTAGAGCATGTGAGTAACTGTATATCATGGCATGGTGAGAAAATACTGAATGTAGAACAGAACATGATATACGATAAGACAAATAAATATAAAATATGATTTGAATTATTAGAGCGATATGTGATCGGCTTGGGATAAGTGACAGGACAGGCTATCCACTTGGCCCGGCAATCCGCGGTAACCTCAACGGAGAGACATGTCGGCCAACCTGGATAACGAGCACAAGACAAAGGATCTCGCTACACCCTTCGTGAGGGAAGAGTGGCGCGAGCACATGAATAGTGACAGGGTAGCTTGGATCACATAGCCCCTAATAATTCCCCATCCCCGAATAGTACAATGGATCTGGACATGACACGTCATGGCACGTGATTTCGTAAGAGGGTAGCAAATCCTCTTAGAAATTGGTGTCTATACAAGTACAGGGAACAAGACAGGGAGTGTACCCATATACCCAGAAATCCAGAAATAACATCTCATGTCATGATCCAATGTGTACTAGTCCGTGAGCTATCGTGACTAAGAATCAAGTAAGACACTACGACTGAATCGGATATAGCAGATATCAAGAAAATGAAAACTATCAGTGAATGTACTCGCCTGCTGTCTTGAGCTGTATGGTATATCAATGCTCAGAGCGGTATCAGAAGACCTAAATATGAGATACTGTAAGTTAATTTAGGTTTAAACAAGTTTAGGAATGATTTACAATGAATGATATGCAATCTAGGTCAAACTAGGTCTCACTGAGTCACACTAAGTCCTGTTAAGTCAATCTAGGTCAAATCAAGTTATATCAAGTCAATCTAAGCCTAACCAAGTCAATCCTAGGTCATACCAGGCATCACGGGTCAAAACAAGTCGAAGAAAGTCAAACGGGATCAAGAGTTGGCCTACAGTTGACTTTTGGTCAACTGGTCAACTCTGGTCAACTCTGGTCAACTCTAGATCAATGGTGACTAATAGTTGACTTTTGGTCAACTACAAAAGTCTAACGGAAATCGGGACTAATTTAGGTAAAGTGTTGACCCATAGTTGACTTTTGGTCCAAAAAGTCAACCGTGGTCAACCGGGGCCAAGACTAGGTCTAGGCGACTATTTCTAACTATTACCAACCTCTACAACCCATATCCAAGTCCATCTTGGACTTCGAAACTCATATCTTGGCCGTAGGCCAATATCCTATTTTACCCTTAAAAAGGGTAAAATTCTAGCTTCGGCAACTATCCAGTTAGCCTACCTACGCTTGATATTTTGACCCGATCTCCCTAGGGTAGTATGATACTAGCCTATACATATAATATCTACCAAAATACCTAGGTATCGTGGACATTCGGTCCACGGTACGGCCCGTTGTCAAAATCTTAAATATTTCAAGATACGCACCGATACGGCGCGATACGGGCGCCCTACGACCCCGAATTCCTCCTGGAAGCCTACCCACAAAATCTAAATCACGTATTCATACCCCACGCCAAGTTTCAACTCAATCGGATACTCCGAACTCCGTTTCGCCCTCTAACTCGGTTTTTCCCTTTTTCTATTCTAGCCTTTTTCCTTTTCTTCCAACTTCTTTCAATCTTTCCTCCCAACCTCAAATCCTTTTCTAATTTCTCATTCCATAATCTTTTTCTACTCTTCTCTACGATTACAACCATATATAATACTTATATATATATCTATATATATACCTATATGTATAGGTGAAAAAGGGGGTGTAAATAGGCCTAAAAGCCAAGGTGGAGGGGGGGGGCGCTGTTTACTGCTGCAGGTAGCTGCTGCTACTGCTGCAGCAAGCTGCTGCTGCTGCTGCGTTTAATCTTCTTCTTCTTCTCCTCTTCTATCTCCCTATATAATACACTTCATATATATATATATATATATATATATATATATATATATATATCTATATATATATATATATATATATATATATATATATATATATATATATATATATATATATATATATATATATATAACTAGATATCTATATATAATCTATCTAGATATCTATCCATCCCTCTAAATATATATATATAACACACACACATCCATATAATACACAACCATATACACACATCCATGTATATATATAAATACACTCATATATATATATATATATATATATATATATATATATATATATATATATATATATATATATATACATATCCATATATATATATATTAACACACACACAAACACACACACATCCTCACACAACACAACCACACACACACCACTCTCACAACACCAACATCCCCATGACACAATATCACCCTCCTCTACACACACACAATACATAAATAAATACACACACATAAATACACATGTATATATATATATATATATATATATATATATATATATATATATATATATATATATATATATATATATATATATATATATATATATATATATATCATTCACAAAATGATTAAATCCTAATAAATCCTTAACCTATTTTTCTAGGGAAAACCTACAAATTTGTGGGCAAATGGACGAGAATGGTCATATCTCCAATTAATGTGAATGAACTATATGCAAAAGAGAATTAAATTAGAAGATTAAAGCATACCTATATGTAGGTTGAAGAGGAAGAAGGAGAAGTTGGAAGAAAGAATTGAAGAGAGAGAGTTTTCTTGGTGATGAAGGAAAAGAGGTGGAGGGGGGGCTGCCTATAGGGGCCGGCCAAACATGGTGGGTGAGGGGCACTTGTAAATTACAAGTTTGCCCCTCCCTAAGCCTAATATTAAACAATTTCCAAATTAGGTTTAGGAAGTTGCTAAAAATAAATAAAAATCATAATTAAACTAAATTACTCATGGGGAACTAGTCCAAACTCTTAAACCCTAATTTTTAGTGTGGTGGGCCATGGTTAGCTAACAGGCTAATTACAGCTCAAGTCAAAATTCACCGGGGTCCCGAATTAACTCGGAATGCGATAAAATTCGAACCCGACTCCTATAATAATTAAATAATATTATTCATGAAATAAAATTCCCAAAAATAATATAAAATGAAAAATTACCATTTTACCCCTAACTGGAAAAAGTGAGGGTGACAAGTCTATCCACCTTAAAAAAAAATTCGTCCTCGAAATTGAAGACAACAAGCACAGAAAATCATAAACAGAATTAAAGGAAATAAATTTATACCTCAGGGCGCGAAAAGTTAAGGGAAACGCTCCCGCATGTCGTCCTCCCTCTCCCAGGTAGACTCACCTGGAGAGTGATGTCTCCACGCAACCCGAACCAAGGGTATGACCTGGTTCCGGAGCACCTTCTTCCTGCGATCCAGAATCTCCACTGGCTGCTCTGGATAGCTGAGAGTAGGTCCCACCTGTATCGCTGAACGGTCCAATACATGGCTAGGATCTGCCACGTACCGCCTCAGCTGGGATACATGAAACACGTTGTGCACTCCCTCGAGCCTGGTAGGCAAGTCCAGTCGGTAGGCTACTGCACCGATCCTCTCTATGATGGTGAAAGGTCCGATGTAGCGCGGACTGAGCTTCCCACCGCCGCCAAAGCGAATAGTGCCACGTGTCGGGGATATCCTCAGAAATACTATGTCACCAACCTAGACACAAGACAAAAACTCAACACACAACTAACAAACAATCACAACAAACATGACAAGAACTGAAACTAACCTCGAACTCTAACGGTCTCCGGTGACTATCGGCCCAATGCCGCTGCCTATCCTGAGCCACCCGGAGTCTGTCTCTAATCAATCTGACCTTCTCGGCCGCATCCACAACCATCTCCGGCCCAAGAAGCGCCCGCTCGCCAACATCGTCCCAAGATAAGGGAGTACGGCATCTCCGTCCATATAGAGCCTCAAATGGTGACATCTCTATACTGGCCTGGTAGCTGTTGTTGTAAGCAAACTCTACCAGGTGAAGATGGTCCTCCCAAGAACCCCCGAGATCTAGCACACATGTGGGAAGCATATCCTCCAGAGTCTGGATGGTCCTCTCCGACTGCCCGTCTGTCTGAGGATGATAAGCAGTACTAAACTTGAGCGAGGTGCCCAAGCTAGCCTGCAAACTCCTCCAGAAGTGGGAAGTGAATCGGCTATACCGATTTGAAACTATGCTCACCGGAACTCCGTGCAATCGCACAATCTGACGAACATACAGCTCAGCCAGCCTCTCCGTAGACAAACCCACTTTGAAAGGCAAAAAGTGGGCCAATTTGGTCAATCTATCAACTATGACCCAAACCGCGTCCTTCCCTCCTGGCGACCGTGGAAGTCCAGATACAAAGTCCATGGTGATGTGCTCCCACTTCCACTCAGAAATAGGTAGCGGCTGTAGCAATCCACCTGGTCTCTGCCTCTCGGCCTTCACCTGCTGACACACAAGACAACGAGATACAAACTGAGCTACCTCGCGTTTCATGCCATACCACCATACGTGCTCTCTCAGGTCCCTATACATCTTGTTGGCTCCAGGATGCATAGAATACTGAGAACGATGCGCCTCCTGAAGAACCTCCTCCCGAAGCTCTCCACGCGGAACGCACAGCCTAGTACCGTGCCGCAACGACCCGTCTTCGGCTAAAGAGAAATCGTCAAGCAAGCTCATCCTCACCTGCTCCCTGATGCTCCTCAGGGCAACATCATCATATTGCGTTGACCTGACTCTATCCATCAGCTCAGACTGAATCTGCAAACCCCACATCTGGATCTCCATGCCCGGAATGATGACCTCGATACCCAAACTATCCAGGTCGGCCAACAAATAACGATCTGTCGTCAAGAACATAGCAACAGGATACCTGCTCAAGGCATCTGCAACTACGTTGGCCTTCCCCGGATAGTACTGCAAGGATATATCGAAGTCCTTCATCAGCTCTAACCACCGCCTCTGCCGCATGTTCAACTCCTTCTGAGTGAACACGTACTTCAAGCTCTTGTGATCTGTGAAGATCTCAACTCGCTCTCCGTACAGGTAATACTTCCACAACTTCAAAGCAAATATCACCGCGGCCAACTCCAGATCATGAGTAGGATAGTTCTTCTCATGAGGACGCAACTGCCTGGATGCATAGGCAATCACCTTCCCGTGCTGCTGAAGAACACACCCTAAACCCTTCCCGGAAGCATCGCTAAAGATCGAGAACCCTCCTGACCCAGATGGCAAAGTCAGGATCGGAGCTGAAGTCAACCTCCTCTTCAGCTCATCGAATGCAGCCTGACACTCATCAGTCCAGACGAACTCCACGTACTTCCTGGTGAGTCTAGTCATCGGCTCTGCAATCCTCGAGAAGTCCTGGACGAACTTCCGATAATAGCAAGCCAAACCCAGAAAGCTCCGAACCTCGGCAACTGAACTGGGCGTAGACCAAGACTCCACTGCCGAAATCTTCCTCTGGTCTACTGAAATCCCATGCTCGGTCACAACATGAGCTAGGAACTCCACCTGGTCTAAGAAGAACTCACACTTCGAAAGCTTCCCGCAGAGTTGCTCCCTCCTCAGAGTCTCTAACACAACTCTCAAGTGCTCCTCATGCTCCTCCTGCGTCTTCGAATAGATCAAGATATCGTCTATGAAGACCACCACGAACTTGTCAAGGTACTGATGGAATACCTTGTTTATCAAGTTCATGAACACCGCGGGAGCATTGGTTAACCCAAATAGCATCACTGTAAACTCGTACTGGCCGTACCGAGTCCGAAATGCCGTCTTGGGAATGTCATCCCGCCTCACCTTCAGCTGGTGATACCCGGACCTCAAATCTATCTTCGAAAAGACCTTTGCCCCACTCAGCTGATCGAACAAGTCGTCGATCCTCGGCAAAGGATACATATTCTTGATAGTGAGGTTGTTGAGCGCCCGGTAATCAATGCACATGCAGGACGTACCGTCCTTCTTCGGCACGAACAGGACTGGCGCTCCCCAGGACGAAGAACTGGATCTGATGAACCCCTTGTCCTGCAGCAAGTCGATCGTCGACTTGCTTCTTCAGCTCTATCAACTCGCTGTTGTTCACCCTATAGATATGCTGCGAGATGGGCTCGGCGCCCGGCACCAAGTCTATGGAGAACTCAATGTCCCTGTCTGGCAGCATCCCCGGCAACTCCTCGGAAAAGACATCCGAGAACTCAGCAATCAACGGATGTGGCAAATCCTGCCCCGCCAACAAAGCTCCGCAGAATCCAGCCTCCGGCTCCGCTGCTCCTCGAACAAACTCGATCTCTGGCTCACCCGACGTCCTAAAAAGAACTCTGCCTCCTCTACAATCAATGCTAGTATAGTGCATGCTCAACCAATCCATACCGAGTACCATATCGTACCTCGGTAGGGGCATTCCGAGCAGACACGCACTCAAGTCCCGGCCTCTCAGAGTGACTTTCCGCCCCTTGCAAATATTATTAACCAGGATAATACCTCCCCCGGTCATAATCTTGTAAGTCCTACCCATATATTCAGCAATGA
This sequence comes from Iris pallida, assembly GCA_029216955.1. Taxonomy (NCBI): domain Eukaryota; kingdom Viridiplantae; phylum Streptophyta; class Magnoliopsida; order Asparagales; family Iridaceae; genus Iris; species Iris pallida. The sequence continues at coordinate 4,070,995 of JANAVB010031219.1, forward strand.
TATTGTGTCTCAGAGCAAAAAAAACAGACACAAAACTATGGGTCGCCCCAGAATCAAATAAGGCGAAAGCAAGGAAAGAATCTAGGAGAACATGACCTGCAATAATATCTTCCACGGGCTCTGCCTCCTCCTCTGCTGCCAAAGCGAACACCCTGCCCGCGGGGGCTCCCCTCTGATGCTGGACAAAATGCTGCTGCTGGGTCTGGAGTGGAGGACCCCTCTGCTGAACCGCTGGTCCTCTAGCCGGCTGTGCTCTGTCCTGGTCTCCTCTGACTCCGCGAAGGCGGCAATCCTTCAGCTGGTGATCGGGCGCCCCCACAGTAGAGACAGACGCCCAACCTCTTCCTGCAAGCCTCCCTGGTGTGCCCCGGCTTCCCGCAGAAGCCGCACGGTACAGTCGGTCTCTGGCCCTGACCCTGATGCTGCTGGGCACGTGCCGGTGCCTGCTGGATCTGCAACAGAGGCTGCTGCTGAAACGGCCTCTGCTGCTGCTGCTGCTGAAAGTGGGGCGCTTGGCTGGTCCCGCACTGGAACTCGCCCCCATAGTATCTCCGCTCCTCTTCGGCTTGAGGCCGAAGTCCTCCTCTGCGATCTGCGCGTCCATCAATATCTGATCGAACGTCGCGTCACGGCGACCCGAGGTACGGGTGCGCACTGCATGAATAAGTCCCCTGCGGAACTTACGAGCCTTCTGCCCCTTATCCTGGATCATACCAGGAGCAAACCTGCTAAGGCGGAAGAACTCAGCTGCATACTCGTCCACCGACGAGTTCCCCTGAACTAGACCCACGAACTGGCCCTCCAATGCTGTAAGAGCCACGTCCGGGAAGAACTTCTCCTTGAAGAGCCTCCGGAAGTTCTCCCAAGTCAGCCCTCTCACCGACGCACGAGGATCCGTACGGTACCATGTCAGCGCAATGTCGAAGAATCGGCTGGCTGCGGCCGAAACCCAAAGTGCTCTAGGAAGCTCTGTTAGCTCCATGCTCCGCTCTACATCCTCTAGCCAGTCGTCTGCGTAAAGGATGCCCTCCGTGCCTGAGAAGTCCCTGGAGCTCATCTTCCTAAAGTCTAACACTGTCCCCGGCCTGGACTGCTGCTGGCTCGGCTGCTGGCCAGTAGGGCCCTGCACCGTACCCGGTGCCACTCTTTCTACTGCTGCCAAGGCAAGCTGATGCGAGTTCTCCATACTCTGCCTCAGCATCTCCATCTATCGGTGTGACGCCTCCGACTGGCGCTGTGATGCCTCTGCCTGGGCCCGCTGTATCTCCATCATCTGCTGAAGGAGAAGGAACATGTGATGTGTATCCGTCGGTATCGGTGGTAGTGGCGACAGTATCTCTGGAAGAACGGCCGTAACCCTCAGGGGTGGAGGTGGTAGACCTTCCTGCGCAACTGCCTGGGTCTCTGGAATAGTAGAATCACTGGGGGCAGTCTCATGAACCTCCTCCTCGGCCTGATCAGATCTCTCAGGCAAGCTACTCGATCCAGAGGCATGCGGATGTGTCTTCGTCATCCTGGAGACGAATTAAAACAAGAGATCAATATGGCATATGAGTAGATTATCAAAGAAGGACAGTTCATTTAATACAAGATGAATAATCATGATAATCAAAAGATCAGAAATTTTTAGGTGTGATTGAGAAACTCCTATCATGTCCTAGGTCCTACGTCCTAATCGCAGGCTCGTAATTAGTACTCTAAGTCGAGCACCATTATGAGATCGCACTAATTGCGACACTGGACCTACGTGGGCCACCACAAAAACGTGTCACGACCCGCACCCTTATGAGGGGCACGAGCACGTGGGTACGTCCAGCCTACGCCGCAGAATCGGCGGTAGAACGCTGTATATAACGTCTGTAAATACCTACGACTAACAGTTAAAATGTACCTGTACAGTATATACTCTCCGAATGGAGGTGACATAATAATACAGTCTCAATCACAAAATAAAACTAAGGTAGATAGCTCAGAGGAAAGACATATGATAGATGAAGAGTAAAATAAGTCCACAGTCTAATACAAGTCCAGATATATACAACATCCCAGAGTATCAAAATAGAATATAGAAACTACAGTCTGATAAGCTAGCTGGATCGCAGTCCAGTCAAACCTAGCTAACCTACACTACTCTGGAAGTACAAAATCTAGTGGCTCTACTATAAGGCCACGATCTAAGGCTACTCCATCTGACTCGAGCCCATAATAGGTCGAGCAGTCCGCATCGGAATCATCTGTAATATATCATAACGGTATCCTGTCAGGAAAATGAGCAAGTACAAACACTAACAGCAGTTCCATATGAATTGACAAATTCTATAAGAGACAGTATAATGAACTACAAGACAAAGATATACGAAGACTTGGGGACCATTCGGAAGTCGAGTTACAACCCTTAAACCAAACAAGGACCGGGATTGTAACTCTTCTCCCGAG